>CATIWM010078631.1:0-11580 GCA_949671775.1 Mallotus repandus
TTATGATTCATATAATAATATTTAGTCTAAATTTTATTTTATTTTTTTGAAAGCAAGTCTAAATTTTATTTATTTTATAAAAAATTTAAATCATGCACATTTAATTAAGGGGAAATTACATAAAAAATCCCAACCTTTGGGAGTACTTTCAAATAAAACCCTATCCAATTTTTTCTTTTAAATAAAACCATAACCTTTAAAACGTTATCAAAAAAAGCCCTCATTGGATGACTGTATTGGTAACAGGAGATGAAACAGTTTTTTCTGATCCATGGGGCCCACTTGGATGACCGTACTGGTAACAAGAGATGAAACCGATGCATTTTCCCCTAAATTGATATTTTATTCCCTCCAATTGAGTGTTTCATTTTGGATTAGCAGGTTGTTTAGACAGATAAAAGTACAACTTAATTATTACAACTAAAAACTTAGCATACTAGGTATATAAAATTTCAACTTAGCATACTAGGTATATGAAATTTCAACAAAAAACTCAGCATTATCAGTATTGTCATCCAAGGAGGGCTTTTTTTTTATAACATTTTAAAGGTTGTGATTTTATTTGAAAGAAAAAATTGGATAGGGTTTTATTTGAAAGTACCCCCAAAAGTTGGGGTTTTTTTTTTTATGTAATATCCCCTTTAATTAATTTCAATTCAAATTCATGAGATTGTAATGGTGGTGGAGGTGGAGGTGGAGGTGGTGGTTGAAAGGAAATCAATGACGCTACTTAGGTTTTAAGAATAGTGTGGTAAGCACTAACCCAAGTAGAGTAAATTTTAAAAATTTATTTTCTCATAACCCTTCATCACATGAAGAATTTCCATTCCCAAGATCCATTTTGCATTTCAACACATAACTAAATAAACTCATCAACATGTGAGTGAGAACTTAGGAAATCAAATTGCAAAATACTTATAATTTCATAAGAGTTTGATTTAGACCACAAAAATCTACTATAATGGATTACTCTCTTGAATCAATGCTAAGTCACCCAAGTGTATGACCTCTAGCTTGAAGCACCAAAGCCCTCCAATCACCTTATTACCTTCAATCAAGTATGGTTGCAAGCACCTCTCTTATGACCCAAGAAGCTTGAACTAACTTGATTATACTAGCAAGTATAAAGAGTATACTTTTGGTATATATATGGTTTCCTTTTGGTTTATTTCTTGTCTCTACACTTTCCACTAATTATTAATTGATATTAAAACTCTTCTTAAGGTTATATTTATATGTAGAGAATTAGGGTTAATTTAGATATATACATATAAATATCTCTTACACCTTCACCATTAGGAAGACAACTTGCATGCCACCTAATAACTTAGTTAAAAGTGTAATGTAATATCTAACATGTGTAGAAAATAAATGTAGATATACTTTAAACACATTTCATGTGTTTAACCCACATATATTTCTCTACACATCCCACTAACCCTTAATGCCCCATAAATCAACAATATACACACATAAGATATTCAATCTTTAATATGCCAAATGACTTAAATTGATAAATGGACTTGGGCTTGGTTGTTGGGCCAACATTTAGGCCAACTCTTGGGCCAACATTTGGGCCAAGCCTAATCCATAAATCTAATGGGCCTAGTTAATGGACTTAGGCCTTTTATTTGGGCCAACTCTTAGCTCAAAACCCATTCCATCAAAATAATGGGCCTTAAGGTTGATGGGCCTTTGGAGTTGGGCTAACTTTTGGCCCAAGCCCATTCCATCAAACCAATGGGCCTAGAATAGGTTATTGGGCCTTGGATTAATCTTTGGGCCAAAACTCTTTTAGGCCTAGGTCCATACATCTTGGGCCATTAATCCAAGTCCATAAGGAAACAACATATACTCTTTATTTAATACTTTAATTAATATCTCATGTTAATCAAGTATTTAATAATTAAACTCTTGGTAGAATTAGATTTCATGATATGCTAGAATCATTGCTCAAAGCATAAATCCAATTCCACCAATCTTAATTAATTGATTAAACTTTTTAAACAATAATTAGATTAATAAGGTGATATGGAAAAACTCTTTTAAGTGTTACTTACTAGGTTCATGCCTAATTGGCAATGAGAATATATAATATCAACTCTTGATATTATTTGAAACTATTTCAAGCCTTAATGTGAAAATCTCAATTATACACATTTAGTTCTCATAAGTTGTAAGTGACCCCTAGCATCAATATTACAACTACCCAATTAGAAATGAATGCATATAATGATTCACACAAACCCTTATGGTCATAATTACCGTGCACTAAAATCCCTTCATTAGAAGATCCCGATATAGCCTAGAGTCAAGTTAAAGTCAAACTCATTAGCTTTATCATATGATCTCATCTTAAGTTATTCTTGATAAAACATAACAAATACTAGAAACACTTTCTAGCACTGAAACTCTTTCAGACTATGTTATGTTTGTCCTGGCCAAGAACTCTATTCATCAAGAACAATCTTAGATAGCATAGGATCTATCCTGGTTTACTCCAGGCAATGAATCCCATCTTGGCTGAACACTCATCCCTACATTAAACTGATTAGAGCCACCACACACCATATACCTATGTGTGAATAACACAAGTATGTAAGTAGTAACAAACTCTAACCACTCAAATGTGGATGACCGTGTCACCTTAGGTCAAAGGACTATATGCACCATTATGACCTAGATTGTGATCGTTGACTATAAGTGAATATCATTACGATCACAAATCTAACATTACTGTTCAATCCACCTATCATATGAGTATCCACATGTCTATTCTGATATCTCATATCAAGTAGCATGAGACTCACTACCTCCCACTATTAGTATCACATACTAATCAAGGAAAATAGATAGAGGTGATAGTCTAATTAATATTACCCAAATATTAATTAATTGACTATGAATAATTTATAGCATATGTACAAAATAAATTTGTAGCTCATATTATCAACTCTTGATATTAAATTTATTTAACATAATGCTAAAGGATAAATACTCAAATAAATAAACACTTTATTGTCATTTATAAAAATTTACAATGTCATTATATATTACAAAATGGCATTATGGCACATCTTTGCTAATGGTTCTTTCACTCTTAAGTGAAAGAACTCAAATTCTTAATTATCAGTCACAAGCCTTCATAAAAATTTATAATGAACCAAGGTTTCGATGCAAGTCCAATTATTAATCCAACAAGTTCACCGCCTGCTACATTTTGACTATTGTGTTTTTTAAAAGAAAAAGAGATGCAGAGGATGGAGTGGAGGATGACCTTATGCACAAGAGATAGCAAGCACTCTACCAACTCTCCATGTTTCTTTTACTATGTATTTAGGCATCAAGAATGTGAGAACTGCATCACTAAAATGCTTTTAGTGCTTGAAGTGTTGTTTTCAATGTTTTTCTTTTTTTTTTTTGCCAAAAAACTAATGTGGGTTCTTCTCCATCCTCTTGAATTTTCAACTTTTAGTTACCATTTTCAAATTTAGTTTAATGTTCGTAAATAATGAACTGGTGATAATGGTAAGATTCTTTTTATGCAGACTTATATAGTGTATTTGGGATCACATTCAAATGGTCCTGATGCTTAGCTATCTGATTACTAGCAAGTAGAAAATTCTCACTTTGAATTGCTTAATTCATTGTCCACAAGGTATATACATATTTTCTTTGTTTTGTTGTTGTTATACCATAATCAATAATATATTTATTCATGGAAGTGTTCATTTGGCGGCAAGGAGAAGGCAAAGAACAAAATCTTATACTTATACATTAAACATATCAATGGCTTTGCTGTAGTCCTTGAAGAGGAGGAAACTGTCACCAATAATTCAGTGGTGGACTTTTGTATTGATAATTTAAATGTTCAAAAGGGTATGGAGATTTATGGATTTGTGTTTAAACTTGTCTTTGAGGTGGATGTCTTTGTAGGTAATACCTTGTTGCTATTTTATAGCAATTGTAGTGGATGCTAGGAAGGTATTCGATGAAATGCTTGAAAGACTTGAAAGAGAACTAGAAAATGGGAATTCTTTTTTGTGAACTTGCATGCACTTTGGCTTCTTTACACTACCCAATAATCCATATTCAAGAGCTTCTAATGCTCTAGTGGTCAAAGGTCTATTTTTGTGCTTTGTCTTCTGGGGTTTGCACCACGCTATTGTGCTGCAGTACTAGCATCAACATAGGCACTCAAGGCCTAGAGTTCAGGCTTATCTAAATTGGACGCAAGGCTTATAGTAAGCTTTACATTTTTTTTCCTAGCTACTTTCCATGTGCATGATTGCTGGTTTGTCATTTTTGTAGTTCAATGGTACTTGAGGTAGGTTTAAGTTGATCAACAAGGGGGTGTGATGTTTCTCACTTTCCCCACAACGTGTTTCTTAGCTGAAAGTTGCTCTCAACGTGCTGCCTACCTCTCCTGAGTTCAAAACACATTACCCTTCTTTTTTTTTTAACTCCAAGTCATAAGCAATGTTTTTTTTTTTAACCTCATACTCTGATGATGAGGAAGAAGAAGAAAAGGGGAGAACATGCATTCCACTTTGGACATATTTGAACTCGTGGACCCCATTGTGCATGGGAGACTCAAGCTACCATTTTTTTATAATTGTGCTAACTTAGAATGTTAAAATTGTATTTATATGATCTAATTTTTTAACCTTAGGAGTCCATTTGGACCAAAAACAATTTCGAGGGCCTACTTAAACCTTGGCCCAAATAGTAAGGGCTTAAATGCACCTTTTCCCAATTATTTATGAGAATTGCTAGAATATAATTGGAATGCAGCATCATAAAATTATTTTGCATGAAAAAAGGAAAAAGGTTTATTTATTACAGAGATTTTAATTACTTTTGGCAACACAAATAGTTTCTTATTTTAAGACTGTCTTAACATTTGACCCAAATTTGTAATTTTATATTTTGTAGTTTTCAATATTATTTTCTAAATCCACGGCATAGTCGTCAAGCATTGTAGTATTTTCTAATATCATGATGCAGTTACCACTTGCTAGACTCTCATCAAGTAAGTTGTTACGTTTTGGCCCATAGATACAACAGATCAGCCATCTGAAATTGCATTTCCAATGGATGAAGACCCTTGATTACATCAAAGCTGTGGTTCCACAAACCACCATAGATTTCCCATATCCCCATTAATATCTTCATGTGAAAATGTTTTAAATACTAAGAAGAATTTTTTACCATATGTTAGAAACAACTCACAAAAATTATTTCATTTAAACTACATCATAAATGATAAAGAAAAATAATTTAAATTGCTAGAACAACCGTCACTAAAAAAAGAGAAAAGGTATTGTTCAAAAAAGAAGATAAAAGAATAATTAAAATTGTCTCCTAAATTTTAAAAAATTGTCCTGAATATTTTTTAAGATAACTTTAGTCGTTTTCACCTGTTGTTCCTAATGCCTCCGTCTCCAATTTTATAGGAAGTGAAATTACAAATATTGTGCGCATTACAAGGGACAATGTTGTCTTCAAGATGCTTGGGAACAACATGTCATCCCAATAAGTAAGGAGACTGTTGTCCCCAAAATGCTTACAAAAGACATTCATCTCTATTTATAAGGACAATTATCATCCCTACTTTAGGAGACGATTATTGTCCTACTTTAAGGGACGACATCCTATTAGAGTTTTGGGATGTTTTTTAATTCATCCCAAATAATTATATTTTATTTATTTATTCTTTTATTGACATCTCAATACTAGTGTTAAAATAATTTGAAGTAATTAAATATTAATAATATTATTTTATTAATTTAATAAATTTTCATAAGTATCAAATTCAAATAAGACATAAAACTAACATAAACTATCCTTAAATAATATAACGGTTGCTCTTAAAAGGCCCATACCCTCTCGAAATGTATTTAAATATTAAAAATAACTCACATGAATTGTTAAAACAAACAATGAAAATAAATTACATGAATGATCAGAATGAAATCGAATCACAAGTAATAACAATAACTTATATGAATAATTGTCAAACTAAATCAGAAACGAAATTCTATACAATTTTTGAAATATTTTGAGTGTTGTAAGCATCCAATTTCAGGATAACTATAGTGTAGATGCGACAAAGGACTCCGATGATGAAAATATTATAAATGATCTTCAATATTTGAAGTTTGAAATCTCAAAAGGTTTAGATGTATTTTCAAGGGGATTTAATTGGTTTTTAAAGTACTTAATTTGTTATATTTTATTTCTTTTAGAGCTCTTTTTGGAATTATGTAATTCCGACCGGAATTATGTATTTCCGATTGGAAATACATAATCCCAATCGGGATTATGCTCTTCCGATTGCGTCCGTTTGTGTTTTTTTTATTTTCTTTTTAATTTTCAGTTAATAAAAAAAATTAATTTTTGATTAGTGGAATGATGTGATAAATCCTTTTTCTAGGATTTATCTAGATTTTTCTAGAAATAAAAGTCTTGTTTAAACCAAAACTTTATCTCCTGTAACTTACAGGAGAATACGTCTTTTAGCTAGGGTTTTACTATATAAACCCAAATTAACTGTCCCGTGAAAATATATATATTTTTTTTTTTTAAAAAGACGCAACACACACACCTCCATACACAGAGCCAAAAAAAATTATCTTTTACGTATTGTTTTAAAGGAGCAGTAGGCCTTTTGAGAAAAAGTTCAACTGTTAAAGATTTATTCAAAACAATGGTGATTCACACCACTCTGAGCAGCAAATTAATACTGCATCATTCTCATACATCTTCTTCTCTTTTCTTTTTATTTGATTTTATTATTTTATTTAATTTTCTTTACTTTTAATTCATTCTAACCTCTTTTTGTTATTTTGTTTCACGTTTCGGTGAGGATGAATCAAGATTGAATCGAGAAAACTCATGAAAATCCATGGAATGCCATGGATTAAATCCCTGTGAAATTTTACATAGTTTTTTATTATTATTATTTCATATTGTGTTGATTTTTGTATTTATTTTGTTTTATGGGTTGTATTATTTTAATTTAATTTTTAGTAAATTATTGTAATAGCCCCAATAGTGGGAATAGTGAAATCCTATATGGATGTTGTAGATCTTATTTTAATTAATTGATTAGTAATTAGGGTTTCAATTGGGTAAGTAATTAAAATCAATGGTTATAGAGATAATTAGGGTTTTTATTTAAAGTGAATTAGATTTTGAGTGAATAGAATTAAGGGTGCTTGTTAATTATTTTATTTGTCAGTTAATTAATTTGATCTTTAGGCCTATAATTAATTAGAATTAGGTTAGAAATCATTAGATGCATGTTTTAATTAATTTATTTGTTTATTATTTTTATGATTATTTTTATGTTTATTTTATCAATTTTCATGTTTTTATGTTTGTGTTTAAGCTCATAATTTTAGGTGTTAGGCTAATTAATTAGATTCATTTTATCTAATAAGTATAATAATTTAATTAGGATTAGGGTTTAATTAACTAATTTGATTTTTTTAGGCCCATAATTAAATTTAGATTTTAGGCCCACTTAGTTAATTTAGACATAAGCCCACTTAGATTAATTTAATTTAATTTAGACTTAGCCCATTAACTTAATTCTTTTTTCATAATTTTTAGAATTAGGATCATATTAGATTAAAATACATAGAATTAGGCCCACTAATTAAAACCCTTTTCATAATTTGTAAACTTAAACCCATTTTAGAAATAAAATAAATAGATTTAAGCTTATTTAAATAAAATTGAGTAGGAATTAGGCCCATTAGCTTTAGGTCCATTTGTAAATTAAAATATGTAAACTTAGCTCACTTTAATTAAAATATATAGATTAGACTAACCTAGGTTTGATGTGCTTTGTATGAATGCATTTCTTATATGTTTTTTCATGATTGGTCGCCTTTGGGATTGATGGATGTTTAATTAGGATTTATATGAAATTGCATGTAATTAGAGAATAAAATAGTAATTCATAAAATAATTCTAAATGAACACGAGACTAAAAGAAGTTGGTTTTTCATATCCAGAACTCCTGGTTATGGTGCTAGCTTATATTAGAGAACCGAGTTACCACTACCTTCGATTTGTCCCAATTATTACCCTAGGTGGCGACTCCTCATCTCCACACCATGTATTTGTGACAGTGGTTAGTGTGTTCCCTAGAGCCCTAAGCTCAAACAGTGTCGCGGTTGCAATAAATTTGGACGCGCGCTAAACCCCGTCGTCTACAAGTGTGTTTGCTATAAATGAATTCCACAAAATTTTATGGAATTCATTTGCAAATCCAAATGATATATGTTTGGTTTAAATGAATTTTGTATGGAATTCATTTTCAATTCCAAATTTTTAAATTTGTGGAATTGATTATAACTAAACCAAATTCTATCAAAATAATTGGAATTTCCAAATGAATTCCACAAATTTTAAGTCTATTCTTCTAAATGACTAAAACACCCCTCCTTACTTTTATTTTCAAAAGCATTTTTATATTTAAAAGGGTATATTTGACAAAAATATAAATTCAAGATTTATACCAATCACAATATAACAAAATATTAAATTCATTTTAAATGAATTTTTATAAATTATTCATTTAAACCAAACACATTTCATTAATAAAAATTCATTTGCAAATGAATGCCATTTGAAATTCATTTTCAAATGAAATGAATTTATTGAGGAAATTGAACTAAATACGGGCTTAAATACATATTACTATATATGAATGTCTGGGAATTTAAACTGCTTATTTCTTACATTGTATACAGTTATTACATACATTGTTTAACTCAAGCTTAGATTGGACAAATTGAATTTTGTTGATCTATTGATAGAATATATTATATTAATTGAACATCAGATAGTGCATTAACAACCATACGATGAGCTCCATTTGATTGCATTATAGGGCTATGGTTCTAAGAACTTGCATGTGTTTCCAATGCTGATTGTTGGTAAAGTAGCTCACCAACAAAGTAGGTTAGTATTAGTTTGCTGGACCGAGAAAATTCCATCATCTTATTCATAGGATTGTCCAATATTAATCTTCATATTGACAGCAGTGTGTGTATTCACACATAAATATACAGATCCTATCTTATATAATGCAAATCTATACAACTAAACCAACTTTGACAGCAAGATACCATGAATGCGCTGGTATTTATAAAAGAGTTATGTCATATTTTCAAGGGAAAACATTATTTAAAATCATTTTCCATGTAACTTACTATGAATTGTGTTCTTATTTGTTTCGAAATTTATATAAAATACATGTACAAGAGTTAGGACACAAACCTTCATAAAACGATGGTCATTCTATAAATGTGTACTAATTCATATAACTTATACACACTCCACAATTAATGTTGGATCTCGAAGAACCAACCCACTCCTCGGTTCCCATGAATAGAAAACATCACACTAAAGACATTGCAAATATATTTTTTTGAATTATATATAAAATATACACACAAGGGGCAGAGACATGACACTCTCTTTCCTAAAATCATGACAATTTTATAAAGACGTGTTAATCCATATAACCCACACACTCCACAACCGAGACCAATTGTATTCTTATTAATTAAGTTAAATTTAAATACTTATAGAATTCCAAAAAAATATTTATAATTTTAATCAAATTAAGTACATTTTATATGAACTTATTTTGAGCATTATCTTCAACGCCCAAAAAAAAGTTAATTTAAATTTTTTTCAACATAATCAGTATTTAAATTCTATTGGATTTTAACTAATTTAATTCGATTTAGATAGAATCATAATAACGGTAAAATTTTTCCTACAGCTAATTTAACACGACTCCATATATTAAAAATCAAATATGAAATTTAACAATAAAATATGTAAAATAAATATAAAATAAAAGCAATAAATCAAAGTATTCATAAATATGTATTGTCAACCTTACAAAAATATCTTCAAAAGAAAATTTATCAAATCTCATGTGCAACTATATATTTGCTATTTAAAGTTAAAATTAAGTATTTAATTATGATTTTAATCATAACACTTCTTATGTGAAGGTATTTCGAATATTGAACCATTTTTAGATTAGACTATTTTATGATATCTTAAATATCAATATAAATGTTGAAACATTTTAAAATAGGCTAAAAGTAATGCTTGTAATAAATGTATTGTGAAACAAACACAGATATTTGCAAAGGAAAAATAATACTCCCTCTGTTCCTAAATAATTGTCATTTAAGGTTTCTTCACATAGATTAAGGAATGTATTTAATATATGTATAAAATACTATACTACCCTTATAATTATTAGTTTTATATAGAGTTTCAAAATGAGTAGATATCTATTCAATTAATTCTCTTATATTAAATAAGGGTGAAATAGGAAAAAAAAAGTAGTTAATATGTATTGGTAACTTAAAACGACAATTATTTAGGAACAAAATTAGACTTCTAAAATGACAATTATTTAGGAACAGAGAGAGTATTTCAAATCTCATATGAAATTGTGTCCTCACTATCAAAATCTTCTATATACAATATATAATGGCTGAGTGCAAAGAATTTGCCATGTCATACACAAAGTGCCATGTGGCACTTTTGAAGTTACATAGCTGATCTCCCAATTTACACTCCTCTGCTTCAGTTTACTTTCTCTTACCTTCTCCTTTTCTTTCCTTCAATTCAATGTGCTTTAACCTTTCAGTTTCCTCACTTCCTTGAATGTAACGAATCAATAATTATACAGAAAATGAAGAGTTCATTTTCTATTATCAATAAGTTCCTTCCTCTTTTTCAGCATGTCTCTTCAACTAATTGCGGCCATGAAAATAAGGATGGCTTGAAGTCTGATCATGTGACATTCGCTGCTCTATTGTCAGGATGTAATGAACCAAAGATGGTGAAAGAATTGTTTCAAGTTCATTCTCATATTGTTGGCACATGATTCGGCGGTTATAATTAATTTGCAATTCATTTGTTGATAATCCATGGAAAGTAGGTAAAATTTTAATTTTTTTGTTGAAATCTTTATTAAAATGTTAATGGTTGAGTGAGTTTGGATTTGTAGGCTAATGCAATTTGATTTTGCAGAGAGAATTTGTATAATTCAATTATTTAGCTCTGATTTGAAATGGAATTTGAATTTGAGCAAAAAGGGAACAATCAATTTTTTATTTTGTTCATTCACCTAAAGCTGAGTGATAAATTTCTTCATTTGTCAGCTTTTATATTGCATCAAGATATTGTTGAGATATTTGTAAGGTGGTGCTTTTTCCGTGTATATATTTCTTATTTGAATTGTAATTTGAATATAGGTGCAGTGGCCACCCCAATCAATCCAGTAGAAAATGATACCTCTTTCATCAAATTGAAAGATGGGTTATTGTCTTCAATAGTATCTTGAGAGGAATTAAAAGAAGAAATTGGTTTTGATATTAATAAAGATAACTTAACTGTCAGCATCACTGTGGTTGGAGCCTCTGGTGACCTTGCCAAGAAAAAGATATTTCCTGCACTTTTTGCACTTTATTATGAGGATTGTCTCCCCAAGGTTTGATTGTGATTCTGCCCTTTGCTTTATGACTTGAATGT
>CATIWM010078728.1:0-23076 GCA_949671775.1 Mallotus repandus
CATAGTCATCCAGACTTTCAGCTGTCGAGATTGCAGTCTTAATGTCTTTTACCCCTCGCCTTTGAAGCTCTTTCTTAGCCCAAGGTTTCAATCCAGTCATGAAACGATGTACTTTATCTGCCTCAGCCATATCTGGTACATTGAGAATTAATGCCAAAAATTGCCTGACATAGTCTCGAATAGAAACGGTATGTTTCAATTCATCTAACTGAGCATGAATGTTAAATCCCACATTTTCAGGGTAGAATTGAGCTCTTAGCTCTTGTTTAAAATTGTCCCAACCATCCACAAGGAACCTACCTGCCCTTATTTCCTCCACCTTAGTCCGCCACCAAAGTTTGGCATCGTCAGCCAGGTACATGGGAGCAAGCCTTAATCGTTGTTCATTAGAATCTATTTTCATTGCTTCAAAATAAAGTTCTATGTCGAATAAGAAATTATCAACGATGTTTGAATCTCGAGCCCCTTTGAATGGGGTTGGTTCAGGAATCTTAGTTCTTCCCAAGGGTATAGCTCTCAAGCCACCCGAATTAGTCAATTCTTCAACTTTCCCCTACACTGTTTGTAACTCTTAACGTAAGGATTGGAAAGCTTCCTTGGTGTCCTCACTCAAAGCATCGAGACCTTCACCAAGGCTCTTTTGATTTTCAATAATATCATGGGGTGATTTCTCAAGGGTCTCCACCTCTAGCCGATCTTTTAACACATCAATATCCCCGCTCCCCAACGGGTTTGCATGAGAGGGCGCCTCAAGCTCTATTGGCCACCCCTCAAGAGAAAATAATTTAGCCAACACTGGCTCGAGAGTCTCTACTCTCTTCATAATATTCTCAATAACATCTGCTTTTGCTACCACAGCATTAAGCAGTTCGATTTTATTCAGCACATTCTCAAGTGGGCGTACTTGGGTTACCGCAACCTCAAGTGCCTCAACCCTTTTCTCTAGCACCTCGATGCGCGCATTTTTAGTATTGTTCACTTTGGCCACCGCGGCCATTATTGAAGAGCAAAGAAAGCTCTGATACCAAATGTCATGGGCCCGCAAAAGCTTCACAAAAAGGGGTCGTGCGACGCTTGTCTAGAACACCTTCTAACAAGCCAGCCTCAAGGACAGATTAGTAATTCTGTAAGCACATGGAAAAATATATTAGTATCGGAGTCAAGATGTGCAAAGCCAACATAATAGCCTAATGGGTAAGAGCAAGGCAATAAGCACAAGCACAATCGACAAGGCACACGAGAAGAAGATAATGGGGCTACCTATGTTATTCATCATAGAAGGCAATACATCGATTCAGACACTGTGCTCCCCAAGGTGTAGGCAGGGAGGAACCTACCCAAGAGAAGTGCACACACCCAGCATCTATAGTGCCTAGATCTCCGGCCTTAGGCCTTCGATGACTAGTCACTCTCCCCTAAAGAGCATAAGGAGCACAATGAGCTGTGGTAGGAGGAGACATCATAATGTTCCAGCCATCACTACTCTATAATTACATAAAATAAAATAATTATGAAATGTCTAAAATACCCCTATGATTACAAAATGCTACCCCTTGACACTTTAGGCCACACTTGCTTTGGTGCTTTGAGTCTAATTTAATGCTCTTCTGCATCCCATTCTCCTCCATTGTCATTAGTGTAGCAACCCCATAAGGTGATACACAGTTCACTTTGATTCCATGTACTCCCAGCTGCACGCTGGCTAACCTGACTAGACCAACCACTGCATGCTTTGACATGGAATAATCATAACGCTTTAGGCCACACTTGCTATGCATGTTATACTCCCTCTAATGTGCCCATCTACCATTGCTCGCCCTGCATATTTGACATACAAGGCCATTCCTCGGACATTGACTATGAACAAATGGTCGAATTATGAAATGTCAAGATCAAACTGCTCATCTCAAAATGTAGGTGCAGGTGGGATGATTCAACAACCTAAATAGAGTGTTTGAATCAATGAGATTGAAGATGATGAATGACGGATGAGCACTGATTGGAGTACCATTTGCTTTGTAGCTTTGAAGATGATGAATTAGTTGGTGACGCTATTTGCAATATCCAATGTTCTGTTGCTGAGTTTATTCATATTTTTGTTGTCTTTTTTTGCTGAGTTTATTTGCAATACCCACTTTTCTATTTTGTTGTGTATATCAGATACCTGAAATTGGTTTTCCATGAGATTTAAGTGCTTTAATTTTTCAAATTTTTGTAAAGGGAAGAACCGTCATGGAATCAAATTGTATTATGATATATGAATTGGTGGCACTACATAATTGCCTCTATATTATAGTTGCTAATTTTTTTTTCTTTTTGCATCAACTTTATACATCACTCATGAAGTTTAAATTACATATTTATGCCTTTTAACAAGCACCTGATTGCAATGAAGAGGGAATACAATGTTATCTTCCAACTAGACTTTTCTCTTAACATCCTTAGTTCATCATCTAGCACTCAAAACAGGGCACTAGAAACCAGATTATTGTAGCCACCGAGTAGTGTTATATGTTATAATATAGAAGTAAATTCGAAGCAAAAATTGTTTATGTTCATATTTGTAATTGACCTGCAATTTTTGTCCTAATTTACTTGTAGTGTATTTCTTTTCAAATTATGTGAACTTTGAGCTAAAGTAAGAAAATGCTTGTTGTATTAGTTCTTGCGTAAGCAAATGCATTTTAAACTTTCTTGCGTTAAAAAAGCTTAAAGCGCTACTAAATTTTTGAACTAAAGTGTAAAGTTTGTAAAATTGACAACATCAAAAATCTGCAGCAAATTGTTAAACATTCAATTACATAAAAAGGTACATGAGAAAGCAACAAACTAAGGCTTCATTTACAAAATCATGCTATTCTTCATTCTTCATTTCTCAAAATTGCTTACACTTAACCAAGAAAAGAGAAAAAAACCATTAGAAATTCTAGCTAAGTGTGCATTTCATATATCAAACCACTGTTGATATTAAGAAGTTTTTTTGTTCAAGTAAGCCAGAAGAGATTATTATTGCATCAATATAACTCAATACAAGCATCCAACTAAATCAGTTTTTGTCAACTACACAACAATCTAGCCATTTTTATATTCTGAAGCAACCTTAGCTTCTGCTGCTAAAAAATGCTAGCATTCCTTTCCCTCTAAATGGCATAAACATCGTCAGGGAATGTTAATCTCCTCAAATTACAGATAACAATTTGGGCTTCACCTTTTTTTTTTTTTTTTGCTAAAGTATAGCACCTCTCTAAGCCAATACTTGCAAACTCTATTAATCAAACAAGCTTTTAACATATGTTCTAGATCCCATTGGTGAAAGCACACTCAACGAACAAATGATGGAGACTTCATAGCAACATGACAAAACACATAAGAATTTTGCTGAATGACTTTCCTTTTACACAATTTTTCTTAAGTACTAAGTTTATTCCTAATAGCTAGCCACAGAATGAAGTTATGCCTAGGAATGTGAGCAACCCCCTCTGAGAGCTTCCAACATTCAATTCCTCCACCACCACTACAGATTTCTCATTCTCTCCTCCATTCACCCCTAGACGCCACCGTTTCATCATTTCTAAACCCAACTTCTTCAGTTCCCGCCTCAAATCCATTACCATTCTCTGCTGCTCCGTTGCCTCTTTTATTCTACAGCAACGCCGCCGCCGTCAATCTCATTTGGAATGAAAAACATAAAGATCACCATAATACACCAACAAATAACTTTCATCATCCATCCACCATGGTGCAAACCATCACGAGGATCCTTCTGAGATTCAACACCAACCATCATAACAGCAAGAATTGTGAAGAAGAGGAAGTTTCCCAAACTAACAAGCATCACAGCATCATCGTGCAATTAAAATCAAAACCTAAATTATGGTTATGCAATTAAAAATCAAAATCTGATAATTGAAATTGATTGTGAATCAAAAGCAAAAGCAGAAGCAGAAGCAGAAGAAGAAGAAAAGATGGCGATGACGAAGAAGAGGATAACGATTGCTATGGAGGAGTGGAAGAAGAGAAGGGATTTTACTTTAACGATTACTTGCTTTTTTTTCTTTCTTTCTTTTCCCTTGCAGGCCACGTTGGACATTCAACAGTGAAGAGACGAAATTACCCTTTGTCACATCAACTTTATTAATGGTGTTAGCATATTTTTGATTTTTTGCTAATGAAATATCCTTACCATTTTATTAGGATTCAAACCACAGGTTAAAAAGTGATTAATGTTTTCGTTACTATTTAACTGAAGGGTGCATTAAAAATCAGGCTTGACTCATGATTATGTCACAAAAATTAAATAATTGGAGACCATAATATAGCCGTTGCTAAATCGCTATTACAGGACAAGATTTGCTTACCTTTTTTAGCCTCGCTGTTTCAAATTCAAATTAATGGTGGACCATTCCAATTCCATCATAATAATTTCTAATTTTAATTAACTCTTTTTTTTCTCAGATTCTCTTTAATCTCTCAACATCCAACCATAATTCAATCCATTAACCAAAAATACTTAGCTTATCTCACCTCCATTTTCCCATACAAATCCAAATCAAGAAAGCATAAAAAAATTAAAGAAACCAAGGAGAAAAAAAAAATTATGAAACTAGACGTTATAGAAGCTTTGACCCACATGGGACCCAAACCATTCAAGAATCTAGATCCCATCCTTTCAATCAGTCCAGAAACAAAAGATTCATTTCATTTATAAGAAAAAAGTTGGTGCCTTGAGGCAAACAAAAACACCCAAAGGTTCAATCTTTTTCACTGCAAATTCATAGTTGCAACTATAAACCCACTTTCTTTCTGTGTTTTTCTTGCTTGGGCAAGTGTTGCATTGGACCCATTGAGCCTTTTGAGTGACAGCCATTGAAGAGGTTTTGCATTTACAGAATTGGTAGCATCAGACAAAAGGGTTTGTGCAGAAAGAAGATAAGAGAGAAGGGTTTTGCATTTTTCTTCTGTTAGTGTAGAGAATAGTGAAAATGGGTGAACCAACATGTCTTATGAGATCATTTTCTCATCCATCTAATGCTTCTCGTGAAGCTAGAGAGGTTAGTCCATGAAAATTTTTTTTATCTTTGATTTCTTGTTTTTAATGAATGGATTCATCTTTTTTGGTCATCTCTAACGGGTTCTAGGTAGTTTGTACTGTTTTTCTAATATGGTCTGTTTGGCTGTGGAGAAATCTTGGAGTGTGTACAAACGTTGAGGTTAATCTTATCCTTCAGATGGTTCTCCTTTAATAAGATGAATCTTGATTATGCTTTAATGGTTTGAAACGCAAAGTTAAGCACTTTCTTTTATTTTTCTTTCGATGTTTCCCAAGAAACAAACAGGGAATTTGAATTTGAATTCTGATTATTTGGGTGTTTCAGACGTTCTATAGGAGCTAATGTTCATTGTTTTCTACATGCTGCTGCTGTTTAGTGCCATCTGTTTTGTTTTATATTTTTGGACTTGTTGAATTGATATTGCTGATTCCACTTTTATTTTCTAGACATCTTTGGATTGGTTTTAGACGATTGCATTTCTGAACTTTATTCACATTCTTCGAGTTTCTTTTACTTGCCATTAATATAGCATCACTTCTTCATTGATTGATTTTCCAATTAAGAAGAATGGTAGAAAATTTTTTGGAGCTTCTTTGAAGTTTGTTTATTGTTTTAAGGATCTCGTTAACATGGGACACATGTTTGATTACAGAGTGACCCTCTTCGAGCCCTAACAGAATCAATCTCCTTTGGGAGATTTATGTCAGAATCTTTAGCTTGGGAAAAGTGGTCAACCTTCTCTCACAATAGATACTTAGAAGAAGTTGAGCAGTTTTCCAAGCCAGGTTCTGTTGCTCAGAAGAAAGCTTATTTTGAAGCTCATTACAAGAAGAGAGCTGCCATGAAAGCAACAGTCATGCCAGAGCAAACAAATGCTGTAGTTGATGTCCCTGAAGTAGAAACAGCACCTAATAATTTGCCCGAGATAGATACTATGGACAAAACTCAAAGTGATTCCCCTTTGGATTCAGTGCCAGTTGAAGCAACTAATGATGCTGTTGTTGATAAGCAACTGGAGAAAGATGTACTTGATCTAGCTCATTCTGCTGATATAAATGCAGCTCATCCTGATGGTGAAAAGGATAATTCCCAAAGTGTAATGGCAGAAAGCACTAAAGAGAAAATACAAGAAAATGTTACTATTCAGGTGGAAATTTCAAAGCAGCTTGATGATGTTGATGAGTCCGACAAGATTGTGGCCACAGCAGAAGATAAAATGCCTGATCAGGTAGATTGTCACCTTGTGCCTTTTTTTTCCATATGCCACGCTAACTCTGTTTTATTCAATCAGGATGCTTCTGAAAAGAAGAATGCGGCTTTACCAAGTAATAAAAGGCAAATGAATTCATCATCAAAATTATCGGGTCAGGGTAGAGCTTCCAAACTCCCTAAGCCTACCACGTTGCCTAGTTCCACACAGATGACAGGTGGAGCAAATGTCAATCCAAGTAAGAAGTCCCTAGGAGACTTGATTGACAGAAAGAGATTAACTCCAAAATCTGTTCACATGTCAATAAATTTGGCTCCCCGATCTGGAGAATCCAGTAAAAGCTGTGTCAGAATGCTGAAAGATAGTTCGTATACACCAAAAAATCCAACAAGGGTATTTGCATATATCAGTACTACATATATTTGTCTCAGTTGTCTTATATGCAAGACACATACAGTTATTCCAGAGTGCTCTTCTAGAAAAATATCTTTTAGTACATCCTGATGAATTATGTTTCCTAACTGTAGGCATCTGTTTATGGGATAGCAAAACTTCTTCCTTCAAAAAACCAGCCATCAGAAGATAAAAGGTAGCTTTTCCCCAAAAAATAACATCAATTTGATGATCCCAGTGTTTCTTTTGCTGACATTTACAATCTTTTCTGAAGAACCCGGCCATTGCTCAACAAGTCAGTCTCTGGAGGACCAATAGCAGGCGGCATATTGCAGGCCCTCTCTGGAGGGTAAGAACTTCATTTCCTGACTTCCATTATTGTTCATGTTTGTGAAGACATAGGTACATGATCATTTCATTTCCTCAAAAATTTTCTTCCCAACTAAATGCTATGCACACACAGTTGCTAATTTATAACTTATGTCACATTATGCATACACCCTTTAAAAATTGCAAAAACAACCTTCACATCAGGAATTTGCATGCTTATCTCAGCAATGTTTCATTGTCCTGATTTCACTTTCTTTTTGAGCTTCCATAATTTGTAAATGTCACCAAGGAAAACCATATCCTAATCCTAAACTAAATGGCAGCCGGACAAAGTCTTCAAGTCCAAGAGAAAGCAAAACCCGGTCTTCAATAATATCGTCTCCTTTCAGCTTTAGGAGTGAAGAAAGAGCTATGAAACGTAAAGAGGCAAGATCAGAGACTATAGTTGTTTTCAATTTTTCTGTGCTTGTATATATGCCATAGTGCTGATATGATGTGTTCATTTGTTATGCCAGTTCTTCCAGAAGCTTGAAGAGAAAAACAACGCAAAGGAGGCAGAGAAAACACATATGCAAGTAAAATCCAAGGTTGCTTTGTAAAACCCTTCCCTAATTCCAATGTATTGGCAGGATTTACGTCTGTATACCTTTTTAATCTAAATCCTTCATCTATGTAGATTCCATTGACACGACCTCGGTCACCCAAACTTGGAAGAAAGTCCACTGTCAATGTGGCACAGGAAACAAGCTTTCCACTTCCGAGGAGGCCTTCAGTTAATGCTGAAAGCTACAAGCGCATGGTACCAAAAGGAAATCAAAGCACAACTCGTTCAGTCGCTTTATTACCTAAGAAGAAAGCACATGAGAATTCTTCTCCTAATATCCAGCGTTGAAATCCAATGATCACCCACTGAATTGATCAAGCAAGCTAGTGATTGTGCAGATTTTCTTTTGTAATTTTTACACGACAAAGCAGAAAAATAATTGTTTGATGGTAGTGGGATTCGGTTTAATGCTAATGGTTTTTGCTGAGGACTGCTTACAAACCTCTAGCAAAATTTCATGCTGGTCCTTTGTTGGCCATACTGAGCAGTTTTGGGATACAAAAGAATGTATAATTACTTTTGTGTTAAAGGTTCTGGTTACAAGTACATGGCTGCATGTAAAAGGTGTGCTATTATGCAATTTTGAACGATCATTATTGAAGTTAAGGTGTAAGACTGCTTATCCAACCCTTGATATGGTCATTTGATCGTGTCTTGTAGATCAAATTTGCAGCATCATTTCAAGTATTAGTTTTATCCAGAGCCCTGCAATGCCTTCAGCTGTAGTGTCATCAATCAGAAGTGAGTGCAATGCTGTGCTATTCAACTTAAAACCTTAGGACAGTATATGTGGGGAGATGATTGATATAACTTCTGATGGCTTACGGCATTTACTGACAAAAATTTCCAAGGAATTATAACAGTTGTTGCGACATGATTCCATGTGCAAACCCCTTTTAACCCCACATACATATATAACACCACCTTATGAAGGTAGCATGCTAGAGAAACCTGAAGAAACAAAACTTATTATGCTTATGTTTGTCATCACTCCTATTATACATTTATCATCTAATGAGACCATGGCTGATGGGCAAAATACTGTCCCAATCCACAGAATTGAAAGACTCCAAAATGGATTGGTCATCCAAAATAAATTGGAAATGATGAACTTCTACGGGAGTTAGAACATCATGCTATAAATAAACCTTGCTCTATTAGAGAATATTCTTGATCATAGAGAACATTCTCATAGTCAAACCTTAATGACTCGTATATGTGCGTCGGAACATCAGCAATGAGCCTAGGATCATAACTCTCTGGAAACTCGATGTCTTGGAGTCCAACATTCATACCATAACAATCACCTTGAACCCAGCAAACTTGAAGGTCATCATCCAGTGTTACCAAAGGCGACATTCCCCAATTTATACTTTTTTGCAAACATTCCAAGTCTGATGTGCAACTTGTATTGAATCCCTGGTTTTTTATGCCTGATGTGCTAGTAGAAATGGGTTCAAAAGCTTGATGATTTGGCACATATGTCGTAGGGCTAGAGTCTATTAAACTCCCAGTTGAACTTACATGCCCAGCATTCTTCTTCATGCACCCATCATAGAAAGGCTCAAGTTTAGCGGGGCCACCTATATGTTTTTCCGTTAGACAAGGCACTGGCTGCAAGTAATCAGCTTCAACATGCTGCTGTCGACAAGGCAATGGTAGCTGGCTGAATCCATCATCTAAATGAAGAGGCTCAGGTTCTTGTTTCATTATCTGTGGAATCTCAGACCAAGAGTACGGTCCCATTATGTTTGAATCAAATGCCACAAAGTTTGCTTCTGCTCTTGGAGATATATAAGGGTGACCAATTTCCAGTTGTGAACATCGGGGCTTGGGAGAATCAGGAACATCAACAGCAGAAGCTCTTTTGCTCTCTGCAACATTCTTTGAAACAATTCCTTTTCTCTCACTTTCATGGCTTCTAGGCTCTGAATTCTTGACAAATAAGCTATTGCCAGAAAATCCATATCTACCATTTGAAACATCACTCTGTTGCACATTTTTTGAGTTCTGAGTACCTGAACTACCAGCAGAATCTCTCAGTGGTGAGTCTGAATGCTTTAGCCCACCAATAGAAGTTTTCAAGTCATTTTCCTTCTGTAATCTACTTAAATAGAGACGGTATTTCTGTGCAAGTGAAAATTTCCAATGAGAATTTTCATTCTATTTAAAAATCAAAAGAAGTTAGGAAACAAATGTAGCAGAAGGACATGACTAATCTTTTAACTATTTTCTCAAGGAATACCTGCAAATGGCTTGCAACATTTTCTCTTGTCAACCATGGCACATTCATCAAGTCCAGTATTTTCTTTGGACCAACTTCTGCAAGACAGATATGAAATGTATGATGAATATGTAGGCTATGACATTTAAAACCACATAAATGGAAAACATATGTTAATATATCTGCATATAATATATGCAAATCCACATTCTTCATGATTCATTCACCAGACTTTTGAAATCAAAGATCTATTGATACTTACTGTCAAAGCCAATCTGATTAACAGCTTTGACAAATTTTTGATGAAGATCTACGGACCAAACTACTCTGGCCTTCTTTGTTGATGCATTTTCACTGTCTCTGTCATCATGCTTGTCAACATCTTTTCTTTTCTTTACTGATGTCAGATCATCTCCACAAAGTAAGTGCCCTTCATCAAAGTTATCTGATCCAATTCTAGCCATTTGTATACATTCCATTCCTTCAAGAACTTCAATGTCTCTGACTTCAAGTATCTTCTTTCTGAAAACATGTTGCCATATATTCCTAAGCTCTTTCATTCTTATTGGCTTGAGAAGATAATCGCATGCTCCATGCTGAACTCCTTTCATTACGCGACTTGTTTCTCCATCAACAGACATCACTGTCAATTTATAAAAGAACAATTTGTCAGAAGCGCGCTTCCGGTAAATTTAAAAAAAAAAAAAAAAAATTGTGCATTGAAATGAAAGTTCACATGCTAGGCAAAGAACTGACTTATTACTGGAAGATCCATCTCAAGTCCAACATGCTCCAGAAGCTTAAACCCATCCATGTCAGGCATGTTGACATCACTGATCACAATGTCGTACCCATCTTTCCTCTCGCGCAGCAGATTCAGAGCATCTCTTGCTAATCCACAGGTGGTCACTGAACAAACAAAAGCATTCCAAACGGGAATTGTCAAAGACACAATGTGATTATTGTACTTCAAAATGCAATCTTTACTGGAGAAATAGTAGTCCTACATAATGCAACCTTTTACTGGAAAAAGTTATTGTTACAAGACATGAAATTAAAGAAGAACATGACAAATTATCAGGATAAGCTAATATGCCTGTGATGTTCATTGAAAAGAAACCAGGAGTCCCATCATTACAGAAGCTAATATTTATGAAAACTTAGTCAAGGAGTTCAGATATTTTACTATTCCTTGCATCAACAGCATCAAAAAGCATACTAAACCTTTTTCTGGGGCAATAAGCTTTCTCGATTCCATCATTAGGACAGTATAATGGCTTCAGGAATCTGCAACCCTTTATAGAGCTGATAACAAGAACCAGGCTAAGTGGCCTTTATAGAAAGATATGTGCTGATCTTGAAAACTTTGCAAGATTAGAACATGAATGAAAAGTTAACATGGTGTGCCAGGTGTGTAAAATCAAAGTCAGGTTACCTATCATTTTATGAGTTGACAATTTGCAAAACCAAAGGAATTTAGTTAGTCTAAATGCTCAAGTCCTTATATTTTCAATATCTTCTAATTGAATCCATTTTATTCCTAATTAAGGACTTGATCCATTTTAAATTGCATGAGTATGGTTCAAATTGGATCAAAGAAAATGCACGTCATGCAAATCAAATGTTGCATCAGATAACTTTATCTAGTTAGAGCTTCTTAGTAATCACTTCTTCTATTTAAATTAGTTGGCTACTAAAGAAACTTGAATAAGCCTTCTAATGAAACAAGGCCAATCTTGGCATATGTTCATCCATTCAAATAGCCAACAATAAAATAAAAGGCCAAATCTTTAGAGTCAGATAATACCACTTTATGGCATAAAGTTTTGATTTAGGAAATTCTTAAGATTCCATTGGTAAAAATAATTTCATAGCTCAACCCTTGTAACCTTCAACAGTTTTTAGCTAACACACCATGATAAATGACTATTGCACTATGTATGTATTTTGGATTTCAGGCTTTCTTTTCCAGGTTATAGCAAAGGCCTATTTTTTTTACATACTATTCAACTTTAATAATAATAATTAAAAAAAAAAAACTCCCAACCTTATAAGCCTTCAGATAAAATTTTCTGCGGATTCATGTGAAGTAGATCAAACAAATAAGTTATGCTATTACCAGCCTTTATCATCTTCAAACACTTGCAAAGCACATCAAAAACAAGTTCTAGTCTGATTCATCCATGCCTTCATTTCAGAGAATGCAAGATAATCAAGCAAAGCAAAAAATTTATGCTCCAAAAGACTAACAACACTGAACAGCCCAAATTGCGAAAGTGAACCAACCATTCACAATTTATCCACCTGTTATACTATTTCCAAGAGTGGGCGCCTGCTTACAATAATGATAGTGCTTTCACCAAAAGAATCCCACAAATAGACTACACAAACACTAAAACAAAAGACAAAAATAGCATTCTTGAACCTAGATTAACATGATTTATCACATACAAGCTTAAAAAGTGATCAATAACATCCAAGAAACCAAAACCCAGTTTATAATCAATAATTTTAGCAAAAAATAGGTTATCATCAAGCAACAAAGAATAGTAACCATTAAACAGAGATAGAGGAGTAAAGTATAAAGAAAAAGAAAAGAAATAACCTTCATAAGAGCACTTTTTCAGCATCTTTTCAAGAATTTTTAACCAAGTAGGATCATCATCAACAACAAGAACACGAAGACCAGCAGGAAAAGCATCACTTCGAGGAGAAGAGAAACCATTCTCCATCATGGTCATGGATTAGAGAAACAAGAACAAAACACACTCACACACAGTGTGCAGTGTTATATATGTATATATATATATATATATATAGTGTGTGTGAAAAAAAAAAGACAACACAAGATGAAGAAGAAGAAGAAGAAGAAGAAGAGAGCACGAGAGACAAATTAAGAAGAAGTGAAAAGGGTATTAAAAATGAAGAAGAGAATGTTTATGGGAGGGAAGAATGAAGGATTTTAACTTGTTTGGGTTGAGAGAAAATTTAAAAGAAATAGTGAGAAAGTGAAAGAAAATTATAAATTATAAATTATAAAGAAAGAAAGTGCAACAAACGAATATTTGGCGCCGGCTAGCAAACATTATATGTAAGTGTGACTCAGTGAGCGACTCTGGCGCGCACGTTAGCTTCCATTTTCTTTTTATCTTTCCTTTCTTGAACCTTCGGCCACCGGCCAAGCCGGTTGCCCCCTCACCCTGCCACTGCCAGTCTGCCACCCTTTCTATTCTTCTATAGTATATTGTTTTTGCTTAAAAATACCTCATCCATCCATCACTGTTATTTTTGCTGCTTAAATGGACAGATTTGAAGGTGAAATCTATATTGTACTGTACTGATACTTCAATTAGGCCGCGTATAGAATAATCGTATTTTTATTTTTTAGTGTTTATATTATTTAAATACCTCAGTTTAGTTAGAATTATTTTCTCGTATCTGTATCTCTACGTTTAGTTAGAATTATTCGTATTTGATTTTTTTTTTCTGTACCGTTTGTTAGTACTCAAATTCCTTGGCATTGATGCGGTTCTAACCGGGGACCTAACATTTTAGGTGTCTCAGCTCTGACTATACGGTCTAGACATCACGAACGTATTTGAATTCTTGTCAAATTGTGAATATGCACAATGTGCGGATTGTAAAATAAATAATTAAAATAAAATAATCATTATATTAATTAAAAATAAGTCATTTCACATTAATTTTATTTTTTTAAATTTTTGTTGCCATAATTTTTTAGTTATAATAAGATTTATTTTTACAATTGTTAGATTAGTATTGGAATATGTATAATAGTGTTTTAGTTTTAAAAATATAATATTAAGTAATTACTATAATTTTTTAATGGTGTGAAAAAAAATATTTTAAGTGATTTAAGGAAAAAAATATGTAATATATAATTACTTTTAGAATTTGGGTAACATTGAAATATGTATACTAGTGTTTTAGCTAAAAAATATTATTAAATAATTATAGTAAATATTTTATTTTAATAAGAAATTGGCATATTTAATAATTTAACATATTAACTTTTAGAGTGAATATGTAAATATAAAGGTTGACACTTATCAAATTTTTAGTTTAATGATTTTAGAGCTCAAAATTTAATATACATATAAATGTGGTGAGGGTAACACTAAAATAAAAATTAAATAAATATAATTTAAAAATAAAATAAAAAATTTAATCCTTATTTTAATATATGGGACTAAATTAGTAAAATATATTGATATCAAAATTATAGTATCTGTAACATTTTTTTATTATTTATAATCTTAGAATAATATGTATTTGTAAAAAAGAATGACCAGAATATTAATTATAAACATTGTAATTTTTAACAAAATAGTAAATGAGATAATTTTATGCACATTTTTTATAATTATTTTCTATATTTAATAATTATAAAGATTCTAATTAATACATATTAAATTGGTGAAAATTTATACATACAAAATAAGTAAATTCTTAACCCATCAATTATTGACGCAATTCAAAGCAGCAACTTTACAAACATTATGTAATTTTACACAATTATATTTGTTATCTTTGTTCATCTTAAATAATATAGTATTCATTAGGTTGGTCCACTTCAAAAATTTTGAATGAATTATCTTGAAAAAAAAATAGCAATTCTTGTATACATTGTACATAAATATAAAGAAAAGAATACTTGAGATTAACATGGGGTTGCATAGAACCTTTTAAGTGAAAAGGAAAAAACAACAGAGAAAAGGAAGTGCTCCTCCCATGTTCTTTTGTTGTATCTTCTTTTATGGCAAATGGAACAGATGGCTTTGACACTCCATAGTATGAATTCAACAGAGAATTTGTTAGACTTGGGATCAAGAACCTGCACCAGGCAAAGACAAGACAAGATTTTATTCTTTTCTTTCTCCAATTCCTTCCATTTTTCTCTTTTTGTTTCTCCAAATTCTTTGTAGCATCACATGCATTGTGCATCTCCCAATGTTTTTTAAGTTTGGAAAAAAAAAAAAAGAAAGGCTTAATATTATCAATTTAGGCTTAATATTACCAATTTACTCTTTTAATATTTTTATTATTCAATAGTTAGAAGATTCTCATTATTTTCAATTTTGAGTTGAATAAATTTAAAAAAAATAAAACTCTTAAACGTTCCTTCAACACCTATTTTTTTTAAAAAAATAAAAATTTGAGACCTTACTATAAAGAAAATCTAAAGTTTTTATTGCTTGAATTTACATATTTTGATTAATTTATTAAAATATTATTTTTAATATAACTTTTAACTTATTATTTTTGCACTTTAACTTATTAAAAATATAAATTATAAAATATTTTTAAATGAATTTAGATGTTTAAACAATTTTATTTTAATTTATAAATATATCATTTAAATACTTTAAATTTTGAACATTTCCAAATTTCTACATTAAGAAACAAACATATACTTTATCCATCCCATAATATTTGGCAAAATTTCCTTTTTAGGATGTCCCAAAATTTTGTCCACTTTCCATTTTAGGATGAAAAGTTGATTAAACAAATGTCTATAACACCCTTATTAATTACATTAATAACACCATTAATTTTTTACTTTAAATTTATATGTTTAATAAATATGTTGAAGTTCTAATGTCATTTTATTGTTATATTAATACTCTTGTTATCACTATTTTTGTATAATTATCCAAAGTTATACCAATAAAAAATCAAAACTCCAAATCTATTTTGGCAGGATTTTTATTTGTTTTTTTTAAAATAATGTCATTTCTTTCTCAAATACTAGTGCAAAATTTTTTTCGCGGTATTTTCAATTTTTTTTGTTATAATAGTGACGTTTAATTTCTAAATACTAATATAAATTATTTTTTATTAAATATTGGTGGTATTTTTTAAAATTAATAAAATATTTGATTCACTATGAGTTGTCTTCTTATCAACAACATTAAATAAGCAATATTTCACACTTGATAAAATAAAAAATATAAATAAGAATATTTTAGTGACAAAATGGTAAAAGTACACAAAATAACTATAATTAACTAATTTTCTTAATCTGTTTATAGAAGTAATTTTGTCAAATATTATAGGATGGAGAGAGTATATAATCATAGAAGCTAATGATTGAATAATTTAATAATATAACTCATTTCAAGATATTAATAGGTTGTTCCTTTTTCTATAATATATATATATAAAGAAAATTAATGTTTATGGAATTTAAAATCTTGTCATTTGTTCCAAACATAAATTTTTTTTGCAAAATTCATGACCCTTTACAAGATAAATATATACCCAAATGAAAAGTTGTATTGTACCTTTCTATTTTTTTTTTTTAATTTTAATCTGTCCTCTTGAGACTGAATCACAAATGGCACTATGTTTAAAGGTTTTAATTTTCTTTTTGCATCCCAAGTGTCGGATCACTATTACATCCCCAAACTTTCTTCTTCTTTAAATTTCCAGAATGAAAATGAAATGAACACTAAATTAATTATAGTAGTGGAAGAATTGAAACCCTTTTATTCCCAATAATTCTTCTTAATTTAAGGCCATCTTTTTGTACTTTTAAAAAAAAAAAAAATTTGTGAAGCCAATTGATCCTTGTGTGTACTTAGAAAGCTAGATTAAGGTTCTTGGTTAATTTAATATAATTAATTTTTTTGTTAAACAATGCTCCCACTTAGAAAGTCTTAAATTCTCTCCCCCTATGGACAAGTGTTTGGCCCCATAAAACAAGCTTCAAACATACAATTCCAATTACTACTTGACAAAACATCCTTAATTTTAGTGGAAAAATAACTTATCATCTCTTCTTGTCCAAATTCTATTGGTGTGTGGTTTTCACCCTTTTTTTTTCGAAAAAAAATTAACGAAACTTCAAAAATTAATTATGAGTTTTTAAGAAGTGGATTCTAGCTAATTAATCAATCAATTGATTTTTTGTTTTTATTTTGAGAAACAACTTTTATCCATCAATTAATTTTCATTCTTTGCATGCTTTTTTTTTTTCATGGTGATGGTGATGATGAATTGTATAGTACTTGCCATGAAGGGACAAACTTTTAAGTGGAGGTTCTTTTTTTCTTTTTCCCTTTTTTAATCTTTTCACTCAACATGTTAATTTAAATCATTGCCGACTTCATATTAGATTTTACGCTAAATAAATTTATTCTATTGTATAGTAAAAATAGTGGTAATTTGTACAACTACATTAAATTAATTATTAAAAAAATTTAATTATTTTTAAAATTTTATTATATTAAATTAAATTAATTAAAATTTAATAAAATTTAACTATCAACTATTTAGAAAAAATTATTATATTTAATTCTTTTATGTTTTCATAACTTGCTGTAGTACATGACTTCTGATTGTTAAAAAAAAGTACATAATTTTTTTTTTTTTTTATCAACATGAAGTAAACTACAATATTTCATGAATATAGAAGTTCTAATAGTTAATGAAATAATGACATAAAATCTTTAACATTGCTCGCGCCAATAATTGAACTGATGATCTAAAGACCATGAGATCTTTCTACCTTTACCTATTAGATTAGGTTTCATTAGCTATAGTACAAACTATTTCAATGTTTTAATTAATACATATTTTTTATTTGATGGTCATTGTATTCCAACAAAATGAAAGCTTATCGCACTTATAATGAAGCCTCTAAACAAATGACAAGCAAGCTCATGAGCTAAGAACTCTAACGTTCAAACAAAAGGGAAAAAAAAATCTCAAACAAAAGAAAAAGGTAAGTTATTAACCCCCATCTTGTCATGTTTTCTCATCATTGGAGAAAGAATTAATGATAATCAATACTTTCAAGTGCTTTTGAATGTGAAATAATGGGAGATTACTCCATTAATCTAAGTGCTAATTAGTCTATATAGTTGATTGAGGCCATGATAACCACAAGAAAGATGTGAGGTCACTGTAATGCCATTTGCAATTTTTCTTTTTAATCTGGGTGTTGATTAGGTGTCATCTTCTTAATTAAACTCCATTTTAAAAACCCATTTACACTAAGAAAAAAGAAATTAAAAAAAAAATCTAGCACCAATAATTTATCACTTAAGTTCTTCACCTAGAGGATGTTTCCTTAATTTTCTTCTATTTTTAACCCACTTGAGTGTTTTACATTCAAATATTAAAAACATATAGAAAGCTCAATTAATTACTTCTTGGACATAAGTAGTGGAACCTTAGGAATTCCTTATCCATAAAAATTGCACTAATTGGTGTAATTCCTTTGCTAATTATTGTGTTTTAATTAGTTGATGATTTGATATTATAATTGATTAATGTTTTTCACCTATCATTTTAACTGTAATAATATATAAAAAGGGGTTTAATGGCATCCTTTTGGAAAGTGGGGTAGGGAAAGAAAGGATTAAAGAAAAAAAATATTCAATGGCCCTAAAAGGAAAATACCCACTAACAAAAACAACTTTATGTGCCAAGAGAATTATTTTACAATGAAAGAGAAGATGAGCATGATTGATGACTAGAAAAATAAAAGGATGAACTTCATGCAACTTCTTTTAAGTGGGGATGTTGCTTTTTATTAATTTAATTAAAAGCTATTTAAAACAATATATACATTCATAGCTCTCTATTTCTCCTTAATGCACCTCTATGATGCTTCAGGTGCTCAGTAATCTTTACATTTTTTAAAATTTTATTGTTTTTATTTTTATTTTTTTCACTATTTCTTCTAATTGGGTTGGGTAGGATTGTGCTGAATGATATTTACCAATTTGTTCCTGGAATATGCCAAAGTGTTGGTTTGCCTCAGTTAATGGGTTTGCCTAGCATGAAACCTGGTGACATGTTTCACATATTTTTCATTGTTGCGTGTTAGAGTGGGTGAATTCTAACACTAGAAGATCAACAATGGCCAGATATGAAGAGATCATGAGTTGAATTTCATACAATATTGCAGAGCACATAATACATTTCTAGTTTTTGAAACTTTTCCTTCTTAACTTATAAATTAATCATTTTGACACTTCAATTTTACTAAAAATATAATCTATGAATACTTTTCTATTAGTTTATATAGACATGTAGTCTTATTTTAAATTACAGAAATATCATTTAGACACTTTAAATAGTATTCAAAGTATTCATAAGTCTTTGTTTAATAAATTAAGATGATTTAAATGGTTTTTTTATTAATTAGAAAAATAAACTAACAAAAAGTATCAAATTTAGAGGCACAGAATGTATGAAGCCTGTTATTATACAAGATATTCTGCAAAATGATTTTAGGAAGTTGAAAAATGAAAGGCAAGAAGATGGGCCTTAGGCAACAGCCAGAACCCTTATGTTATTGTTGCCAAGCCTTTGGGCTCCCACATTTGGAAATTTTCCTAACTGCTAACTTCTTTTTTTTTTTTTCCAAAAGAAAATATGTCATTAATTAAACTTCGAGATATAAGAAAGTGAGTGAGATTTTATCTATAATAATTTTATCAATTAATCTTACTTTTAAAATATACATCATAAAAAAGTAAAAGAAAATAATATCAGAAAAAAAAAATACAACCACAAACACACCAATAATAGTGACATATTTTGAGGATTTGTATTTTGTGAACATGAAAGCCAAATTCTAATTTGAAGGAATATGAATTTCTAATGGTAAACCAAAACAAAACTTCAGCATCCTCAGCACAATAATAGATGTAGTCCTTATCTTCTCAAAGATAATGAAGTCTTCTTTTTCAACTTCTTCAGTAGAGACACAAAATTTAAATTTTCTTTATATATATAGATAATTCTCATGAAGAAAAAGTAAAATTTTCAAAAAAAAAAAAAAATAGAGACATAACCCTTAATCTAGATAATCTATAATTTACTAACTACTAACTTCAGGAAACTAAAGTGAAGAGAATTCAGAAACACACATTTATTTTTCTTTTTGTGAGATATATAGCATCATCGATCGCATAAACATCAATTCAATTAGTAATGTACAAATTGCAAATTGGTGACTCGAGGCCCAGCTCACAGCTCTAGTGCCTTTGCTTTTCGGACAGAGGTCTCTAATTCAAGTGCTATCCCCGCATCACCATAGAATTAATTTCCATTAATTTGCATGAAATACCAAGACTTGTGGTCTAGATTGGCTAGTTAAATTGCAGCATTTGCATTATGCCTCCTTTTCTAATATCTCAGTCACGTCATCTCGAAATCAATTTTTTTTTAATATTTTATCTAAAAAAGGCTTATAAAACCATGATTAATAAAATTAAATAGGGTGAAAGAAATAAGGAATATATATATTGTTAACTGAAATTGAATTAGTATGTTATTACAATGAAACTAGTCTAATGCAATTTAGAATCATAAAACAATAAGAACTGTATATTACATAGAAAGACCTAATAATAGAAAAATATATCAAAGCTAAGTGGCGGCCGTGAGCTTGCTTTTGCATTGTACTGGTGGTGCTCCCAGCAAAGTTGCTATCCCAGGATTCGAAACAAATGCAAGTGTCAGCTGGTTGCAGGAAACAGTAAAGTTGAAGTTGTTGATGTGTTGCTGTGAATTCTTGTCACGGTAGTATTCGTCCAAAGAAGCATTAAACTTGAAAGTGAAGGTGAGAGCTCTATACATGGCCTTTTCTGCAGCTAGGGCCTGAGCTAGTGTTTGATTTATATCTAAGGAAGAGGCAGCCAGATTCACCTGAATCGAAGAGCCGTCTAGAAAAGCTTCAGAGCCCACAGATGGGGTTGAGGAGATATTGTTACTGTCAAAGAAAACAGAACCCTGCAAAGCTTTAAAGTAGAACAAATATGGTGTAGTAGGAGCTGGGTGACCGCGATGATTTTCCATGTTGCTAATAGTGACATTAACGTTCCAGTTTGCAGTAATATGGGAAGAAGAGATATTGAACGGATAGAGTGTGATCGAATCAACTTGAAATCTTGGCGCAAAAATCTTTCCCTTTTCAGCAATAGAAAAACATATCGTTAATACAGCGAATACGAGACCAATTACTACGGGAACCACCTGGAAAATAAAGAGCAGCAGCCAAGTGCCTATAGGACAATGGTGGTCGTCGTCCTGGTGGTGCACGCGGTGGTTGTCATGGGAGGTAATCTCCAAGTGGGTATCAACACGAGTATGTTTTGAGACGGCGATCGGATGAACAGGTGGATCTGGTCGAGCGAGACTGGAAGCCATGAGTGGGTGTGGGTAACCCATCGCCACTCCTTTCATGGTTATGAGACACAGGTTGATGATATGTATACGGGAAAATTAAATACATAACTCACGCTCTTGCCTTTTGTTATTTATATAGACAATAATAATCCTTCTCAAACAATGATTTTTTTTAGTTAAAATAACTAATAATCCTTCTCAAAGTAGGACGATGCTTTCAATAATAACTTCTCAAATCCTACTTTAATTAATTGTTTTAACTAAAAAAAAAGTTATAGTTTTGTTTTATAAATAAGAAGGTAATATGATCTATATATTAATGGATTATACAATAGGATCAGTTCTCCCATTTTAAATTCATAACGGGAGAATTCTAATCCCATCAACAAATAAGTCATAGTTTTATTAATTATTTTATCTTCTCAAAAGACATTCACGTATGTGCAATTGAGAGTTACCATATTTGCAAAATAATAATGTTGTGGTAAAGACTAGCTTAGATTGTGACTTAGGTTTGCTGAACAATTTCTATTCGTGTGTTAGATGTGAAGGATCAACTTGACGATTTCTATGTGTTTTTATAGCCAACATGGATAACTGAATGCACTTTTTTGTTACTTGACACAAATGCGAAGAGCTTCATTTTACAATGAAGGGGGGCAAAATTGTTGTGTAACATGTAATTTCCTTAATTTATGCAGGTAAAAGCCTAATAGTGAACTAACTCTGGCTTGTCTTAGATGCAACTTGGATTTCCTTTTCAGCGCATGCAATTGCATTGATCAAAGTGATGGTGTGCTTAACATACGTGTTGGATGCTTATATATATAGGCAAAGCACAACTACATGGTGTTCAGATTGTTTGTGTGAATACATGCTATACTTACAATATTTGAACTGGAATTATTTTGTGGGTGGGGTACCTGCTTGTGCTTTAGAACAATTCATTCAATTAGCATTGATTTTTTGTATGTTTTTTTAAGGCTAAATTAGTGAACTTATTTGTATTTATTGTGCATGACTCATATGTAGATTTTCTTATTTTAATAAAAAAATTGTTGTTCTTTAATTTTCAAATTTAAAATCACAATTTTTACTAAATTTTCAATGGTTATACATGTACTTATCAATTTAATTTTAATTTATTTTTATGTTTAGTTTCATTAATTTTACCTTTTTTTAAGCAATTCATTTTATATATTACTTTAGTTTTAGATAATACTAATTTTAATTGAAGCAAAAATTAATAAAAATAAGTAAAAAATGAATATAAAATAAATTTATGAATATTTATAGATTTATTAAAATTACAATTTGACTTTTGAATTAGTGTAAATTTTATATAATTCAAAAAAATATATTGATAAAAATATGTACACATGTCTAAAATTTAGTCAGTATTGAAATTTTAAATTTTAAATAATTAAAAATTTAAAAGACTAAATTATTTTATTTTATTAAAATTTAGAGATTAAACTGTTTTATTTTTATAAATTAAAGGAGGTAAATGTATTTTAATATAAAAAACCTAACAGAAAAATTAACGGAGGAACTTAAATATTGACGAAATTAAAATTAAAATATATAAATATTTGATTTTCAAATAAGAGGGATGAGAGTTAAAATTAGATCAAACTTCAGAGTGTAATTTTCCCTTATCAAAATAACAAAAAGAAATACCAGTTGTAGTGCAAAAGAATAAGCCATGAATTTGTTGCAAACTAGAATCGACTTTAAAGCTACAATGAGAACAGCCCAAGAATTACACGTTGCTTGCTAATAAAATGCTTGAAAAACCGTTAGCACACACATTTCATTTGGTTTCTGTAACATAAATTAATTGAGATTCTGTCAAAACTTGTTTCACCATTTCATTATTACAAAACGTATATAAAGTCAAAAACCGCCTGCCTAGTGCAAGCTACTCACACCCGCTTGGCAGACTCTGCCAGTCTGAACAATCTGCAGTTTGATTGTCTTGCCGTCCAGCTCCACAGTTCTGATTTTCTAAGAAACAAATAACAACAAACAGTTTAAAGCCCTTTTTCTTTTGAGACACATGACAAAACATAAATAAATACATTAATAAAGTGAAAAA
>CATIWM010078738.1:0-17988 GCA_949671775.1 Mallotus repandus
AAATTTAATAAACTTAGGCCCACTTTTAGAATTAAAAACAATAGATTTAGGCTCACTAATTATTAAAATGTAGACCCACTTTTAGTTCCATTTCAATTGTAAATAAAATGTGTAGATTTAGTTAACTTAAATTAAAATCAAATATAGTTTAGATTTAGGGATGTTGCGCCTCGAATGCATTTTTTATATGTTTTTTCATGGATTGGTTGCCTTAGGGTTAGATGGATGTTCAATTAGAGTTTATTGAAATTGCATGTAATTAGGGAATAAGATAGTAATTCATAAAATAATTCTAAATGAACACAAGACTAAAAGAAGTTGGTATTCCGTATCCCGAACTCCTGGTTGTGGTGCTAACTTGTATTAGAGAATCGAGTTACCACCACTTTCGATTTGTCCCAGTTATTACCCTAGGTGGCGACTCCTCATCTCCACGTCATGTCTTTGTGATAGTGGTTAGTGTGTTCTTTAGAGTCCTGAGCTTAAACAGTGTCGCAGTTGCAATAAACTTGGGCCCGTGTTAAATCCCGCCGTTTACACACACGCATCTATTTTTTCATAAGAAAGGCCAAGATCTTTAATGATCTTTTTTGCTTCATAATTAGATTCTGGCATAGTAGAACTAGTTGGCAGTATTTCTTTCAATAGTTGTAGCAGCATGTCAAATGATTCATTACTTTACCAACCAATGGTCTTGTTGTGTAACAAATGAATAAGTACAGATAATTTAGAGGTCTCACAACCTAGGTAAATTGGTTGCTCAAAGTCCTCTAACAATCTATAAAACTTTTTTGCCTCATAATTTGGTTCCTCTCTATGCTCATTTTGACTTGAAGAACCAATTCCCGATTCACCTCTATCAAAACCATGAATTCCAAGATATAGATCCCTTAAGATATCTTGAATCTCCTCATCACAATCACTTTCTTCTAATCCTTCATCATTGGATTCGGATGGAGGCTCACCAAACCTTTCACCAAGTTGTATCATTTGGCATTATTCCATGCACATTTAAGCGCATTTCAACCAATTCACGAGACCTATAGTCGGTGTTGTTACATTTAACACACTGACATCAAATTTCATGCTCTTCACCTGTCTTTTTAAAAGCATAATAAAAAAATACTTGAACACCGACCTTATATTTTTCATTCAACCGATCATTAAGAAAACTCATCTATTTCTCACTAGGTGCCATTTTCTTAAATACTTAAAAGAATAAAATTGTATAGTAATGGCCTAACCTGAAATAGATGGATCAAAAAATTGCAAATAATAGTTAATTAAGCAAAAGCATCTATGTGTTAAAGTGCAATAGATGGAGCAAAGAATGAAAAAGATAAATGCACAAATTGTAACAGAAAACTCTCAAAGACATAATAGAAAAACAACATATATATATATATAAGAAAATAAATGTAATTTGTTAATTAAATAATATAAATTTTTAGCCTTGATTTTGTAGTAGTCCATAATGCATTACAACCACATTTGGACAAAATTTAGGCCCTCAAGTCTTGTTCTAAGTTGCCATCTTGTCCACAGTAGTTGAATTAAACTTTTAATAATTATGTCATTCCCAAATGAAAATTTCTATTGACTTTTATGCTTTAGAAAACGGTGAAGAAAAAGTGGATTGGGCAAAATAAGATTGATTAACTTAATAATAATAATAATAAAGTCCATTATCCTAGTATACTATTTATACTAGGATTATATCACATAATAAACTCAACGTAAAGTCACAAGCTAGTCACATGGGTATTTTATTAAAATCTAGAAGAACTGAAATAACAATTAAAATAGGGAAGAGATGCTCCTATATTATGATAAAATATGATATAATAAAAGTTTGAAATCTAATAAAATGTAGTTGAAATCATGCTATTTAATGCAATGCTTAAAAGTAATTTTTCATTCTGGATAAAATGTTAGATGTTTAGAATAAAATTACAGAATAAAATCTGTAAACGTATTTAGTAACTAACAAAACATGGGATTTGATTTAAGTTGTAGTGAAAACCATCACCATATTATAATTAAAATAGCATCTGACATGCTGCTAGGCCTTGAAAGATATATTTTGCACCATATACTATGCCAAAATTTGTTCCTTCTTGATTCTAATAAATATTCTGGCATAAAAATAGCTGAAATTCATTTATATACATATTTAGACCAGCAGTATTATGACCCCTAATATGAACATCGTGAAACACCCTGGAAACTTATCATAGTGCCTAATAAGAATTTAACCTCAAGAAACTACCACTGCTATCTAAAATTTCAAATGCCATATGTAATGAGAAGTGATGGTAGCTCACACCACTTGTTCAACAAAAATGCCAGATTTGACAAAAGTAGCTAAGACCGGCCATATAGATGTGTCATGTCATATAGGTTATGTTATCATTTAGTAGAAATTTCTGCTTATGAAACATGGTGACTGTCATCAATCAGTTAACAACTTGCATATTTTTTACTCATTCTGATCTACTACAAGTCTAGTGCACTCTCAATTAAATTTAAATATATATAATTATTTTATTATTATGTAAGTATTTTTTAATTTAAATTTAATCCACTTCCTCAAACCACGCTGAATTAAATTTATATATGGAATATATGGTTAAAGCATGGAGCAATTGCTTTTATTTTTATTTATTTATTTACTTATTATTATTATTATTTTTTGAACTAGGACTACGTGCATGTAGGTGTCTGAGTTTTACCACTACAAGTGAAGGTATTTCTCAACTTTCAATTGCAAGGTATAGCCAAGACTCAAGTCACTTTTGAGCTAGGATAAACAGACTTAATCCCATGGTCTCAATTCCCATTCAAGTTTAGATAGTCAAGGACTATACTTCAGTGGTCCTTCAAGTGTGCGCAAATGTGGTTAAACAAATTCAAGAGATTCAAGAATAGCCCATACTAACCTAATCCAGTTGTTATGTTATAACTATTTTTATTAGATTAACAACCCAAAGACAAAATTGAAATATAGAACGATATATATTGGAACAAAAAATGAAGGGTTCTAAGTACATAGTTATAGTACCTTTGCAATTAAATCACTAAGTTCCATAGATTTCAAACTAATTATAGCGATAATGAAGTCAAGAAGATCCTTTGGTATATCATCAAGTATCCCACAAGCCTGGATGGCGCTAGCTTCAGCTAAGTTTGAAAGAATTCTCAGTGCTTGATTTAAAGGAGAAACATGTAGATCCCTGAACATGTTTAAAAAGTAATTTAATCTCGCAAGTAAAACATTCATAGGCTATCTAACTACAATAATAAACATAAACTGGACCATATATCTTTGTGCATATGTGTGTGAATTTACAAACATGGTGCACATTATGTCATAGAAGAGCAATAAATAGCACATTTTGTATTATATAATTAATGGTTCAGGTTATGAATGTGCAAAAGATCAATACATGGTGAATGCTTGGAACTAACTCATATGTATACTATATAGGTTTATCCTAACTAGTTCATATGAATGTGCAAAAGAGCGATAAATGCTGCTATATAGAATATCATTTAACATAATCTAATTAACTATCTCAATTTAAGCACATAAAATTAATTAACCATTAAATTGATTTTCTTGACATTTTTTTCCTACCCTACCTACCCTCTTTTCAAAGCACATAGACAAATCATAATTGCTTCTTCTTCTTCTCCTCTTACATTTTCTCTAAATATTTAAAAGTTGTATCATAACTAAACCAAACTAAAATCAAAGTAAGAGGAGACAGGAAGAAGTAAAAGGGAGACGAACCCAAAGCCTTTACCACTTGTGACCCACGAGATAGACATAAACAACTTAAGGCCCAGAAAATGAACTCACAAGAAAAACAAGATATTTATTCAAAAAAGAAAGCTGACAGAAAAAAATTAATAGAGACAAGCATCACAAGAACCCAAAAGCTAATGAAAAGTGGAGGAAATGGAAATGAATAGGTTCAACATGGTTTAGATATAATGGAGTTGGTTGAAAATGAAGAGGTCTTTTCCAATTTACAATGGCAGAGAATTCAAAAGTAGAGGCACCATTGCTAGGTGATTCAGCAGTAAAGCCACCATCAGTTGATGATGCACTACCCAATGGTCTTGCAACAACATCACCAGCAGGTGCATGTGTTGTTGGATTATCATCAGTAATGCCAATGGTGTCATCTTCACTTGTAGGTATGCCCGCAGTGGTTGTTGAATTAGCAGGTTCTACTGCTGAGGCTAACCCAACAATGGCAATGAGCACAAGTGCTAGAAGAATAACCTTATTGCTCACCATTATTCGTATTATTAATGGTCTTTTTCTAGGTGATTAATTATTAGAGATTATCACCTATATATATTTTTCAATGGTGAAGACTGCATTACCTTTGTCAGTTATCTAACAAATGAGATCAAGAATTAAGAATGACAATAATCAGAGATCATAATGGCTTTGTTCAAACATTTGTCATAATAGCTTTGTTCAACCTATAATCTGAAATGTATGGAAGGCCCCTCTTGAATGATGAAATCAAGTACAAAAGGACTCTAGTGTGATTTGGTCTAAACTTTTGATTACATGAGGGATTTTTTTAAGAACAGATTGGAAACAAAAGAAAAAGAGCAAATTCTTCACTCCAGAATCTAAAAAAAAAAAAAACAAAGTTCAGCTAAATGATCCAAACATTTGCTTAATCTTAGCCATTAAAATTTCAATTTCAAATCTTGAACACTGTTTTGATTTGAAATTCTTCAAGAAAATCTGAAGTGGATGCAGTAAATCTACCAATAGTGTAGATAATGTGCATGATATGTTTCTTTTTTGGAACAGAGATAGAAACATGTATATAATGTAGGTAGTAGCCAGGGTGTTGCTATCAAAATTAACGTGCATAAGACTATATGAAGATAGAACTTTACTAAAATAATCTACTTAGTATTAAACAACATATCATGCTTAAAAGGGTATCTTTTACCATTAAATTTTAGAGTTTATGTCATTGCTCCAAATAAAAATCTTTAAATAGAAAAAGAAGTTTAGATTAAGTAAAAAACTTTGCGATGCATATAGAGTGCTACAGGGGCGAGCTTTTGCTCTGTCAAAAAGATAGAGGATGCAACTAGCTCCCTCGATAATACCATAAGTCTACAATGGCATTTTGAACCTTAAGATCTCTTAATTTGAAAAATAAGCATTACCCACAGGGAAAACGAACATAATTAGCTAAGAAAAAATTTAACTCGATCTTGAAGTGATGAAAGATAACTAATCAAGCATTATGTTTGAATATGATCATAGTCTATTAAAGGTAAAGCCCCTAATGCCAATACCATCAAATAATTAATTAAAATTCCAAAACACACTTATCAGGTTCAGAATACTCAGTTCAAGAAAATGAAATTGAAACCAAATTGAAAGGAGGGTAGTTTAATGAACATAATCAAATAAGCAATGGAAAGAAAAACTAAGATAAAAACTAAAATAGAAAATAATTATTACTGTTGTTGTTATTACCTTGTCATCATAAGAGCGGCTTCGTCAGCAGCCCAGAAAATGATCGTAGCTGCACATTCGCAAACATCACAAAGATTTTTACTGATGTAGAATAAGTGTACAAGCACAAATTCGCATAGACCATGAGATTGAAAAAACCAGAAAATCTTTTTTAAAAAAAGACAAATTTGCAATAAAACAACAAAGATAAGTAAAATTACAAGGTGAAACATACAGGAAAAGCCAAAAGCTTTAAAATTGACCATGTATCCATTTTCGCATTACTTCAACCAAAAAATAATTCCAAAAAAAAAACACACACACACACACATACAAGCAAAGTAAGCACAACACCTCCAAAGATAGTTTCTCAATCGTTGTGCTACTCAAACGTGGTCATAGGTGGTCTCTGTTGTTGCTTCTCTTGCTCTGTCATCCCGTTGTTCTCTGTTATTATTGAAAGGATTTGAAATTTCTATTTCCAATTTGCAATCGATTGTTAACAAGTTAATAAGAGAAATTGGGTAATTTTTTTATATGGGTAAATGGCTGATTGGATAATTGAATCAAGAAAATGGAGAATTGAGAAATGAGCAAGTGAAATAGTACAAAGGGTTTGAGTAGGTGAGATAAGTGATCATTATTTTTTTAATTAAAAAATATTTTCCTTTCGGTGGGAGAAGTTGGCGGAAAATTTTCATCAATAGTGACCAAATTACATATCAATAATTAGAAACATAAAATTTCCTCACTACTAATTAACCCTTTAGCTATACATTTTTTTTACTCTCATAAAAACTATCAAAACTATACTTTTAGTGACGGATTTTTTATACCCTCACTAATCTTTTGTCATTAAAAACTCTTTTTCTTGTAGTTTACTCTTAGCAATAAAGCTTTTTTTTTTTAAAAAAAATGTATTAACATGTAATTATGAAAAAATCTTAAGGCCTTAGACATGAATTAACTAGCCATGTGAATATAATAAATTAGTTGTTAGGAGATGTTTATCATTTTTATAATTTTATTCGGATCAAATTAAATTAGTTAAACTTCAATATATTTTTAATATCAATCATCATATATATATATATATATAATAAAGACAAGGTGATATGATTTATTTTCTCTTTGTTTTTCTTACGAGAAGGTCAATTGAAAATTCAAATTACATTTTTAATCATAATAAGAGTGAAAGTTGTGTTTATACCATATATACTTCTTATTTTCTTAATTTGTATCTATATTTATAGATTGTTCACACTATTATACCTTTAATGGCATATTTTGTAGCTATATTTGCAGGTTATGTAATTTTAGTACCTTAAATAGCATGAAATTTTATCCCTTTAATAGCCAAAAATTTTGATCATATTTGCATTTTTGGAGGCAAAAATTAATCTCATTAAGCACAACCAATTATGTGATTTACAACAGTTTTGTTACATTCATAGAATTAATTAGGAAAATCTGAGTGTGAAATTGAAAAAAAAAATCTGAAAAAAAAAATTTAAGATGTGAGGTATTTAAGGATTTTGATCGAAGGTGAAATAGTCTGGTGGTAGAATACCTTTCAAAATATTAATAGGTTAAGGGTTCGATTTTTGGCTATTCTCCACAATTTTTTTAAAAAAGTAAAAAAAACTGAAAAATTTTAATGACTCGGATCTTCAAGGATTCTCTGATATATGGTATGCATTTAATTAAAAGTCAAAAGTAATCTATTTTTGAACCTATATAGAAATTCAAACCATACAATACACCAATTGGCAAAGATTATCTGTAGTAAAAAGTCTAACCAAATTAACTTTATTTCTTAGTCTTGCTTGCTTTTTTTTTTACACTAGATAAAGGAAGGGATAAATAAAGAGTAAAAAGCAGGGAAAAAAGGGTGAATACCAGTAAAAGATAATAGCCTAATAATTATTTTTTTTTAAAATATTGTTAAATGTAAAATTAAAATTTTATAATTGTAAATTTATAAAATTATTTTTTATTCAATTTAAAAATGAGACAAGAGCGAAATGAGAGGATGTCAAAATTAGTCACATATATACTTTTTAACTCTAGATAATTTTAATTCCTTTAATGAAAATTTTTTAGCTCCACACTCGAAAGAAGGACTATCTTTTTTATATAATTCATTAGTATTTAAATTATTTAATTTTTCTATCAATCAAAAATTTGATAAATACTAAAAAATAATTTCCTAGCAATATCATTCACATACTTTTTTTAAGAAAGGATAAAATAGACCTTCTTTGAATTGGCTGGAATATTCTCAACCTGAAGTTAAGCAATAAACAGTAAAATATTTTACCCAAAAGTATAAAATTCACTCCCTAATTAAAAATGAAACTATTATTTGCACTAAGATATGAATGCGTTTCATGTCCTTTGGTTCACTAATTTCAAGTTACTCTTTAATTAATTAATTAATTAGTGGTGAATCCAAATATCTTATTCCAATAATTTACATTTTTGTTACAGAACCAACATATATAGAAAATATCTCATAATTATATCACGTAAGGGAATGTTAGAATGTTACCTAAAATATGTAAAATTCCTTCAAAAACAATAATGGTGATGACTAGACAGTCAAATTTGATGATTACATTTGGAAAAAACAGGTGTATGGATACATAACCTGACATTAAACAGATTTATAATAGAGGGATTTACCAAAAATAAGTCATGACTTTTTTTTTAAAGAAAAAAAAACAACTGAATTTGAAGATTGAAAATAGTCTCATAAATTTTTGTGTGTTGTAATATATATATATATATATATATATATTGTTTGAACTATAGTATCCAAAATCTGTTAGACTCTAATTAATTCAGATCGATTAGAACATGACCACAAAAATAATTTTATATGATTGTATATACTATGATTTGAATTCCAAATGTCATTTAAGCGAGTCTGTCAATTAATTTTAACAACTATTCATTTGTATTCAAACATTTAGTAAAGAAGGATACACATAGTTTGACTCTTAATCTTCAAGAGTGGCAGGTCACTTGACTAGTTGGCTATATATATATATATATACACATATAAACACTGTATGTAGACATAAAAAGAAATTGTTGATTTTATTTGACATCATTGAAAAAAATATATATATATTAATTAAGTAAAAATTTGCTGCAGTAGTTCTACTTAATTAATCATTTTGTTTAGTATTAAGAATTTTTATTTTTGATAAATGTAAGGTTCACGTTTTAAAAGCTATTTGCAGTTTTAAAAAATAAATATGCTTGCATTTCATGGAATATTTTGAGTATTTATGGTTAAATTTCAACTCTAACTAGCACGAAGTAAATTCATACAAATAATTCAATATTAATAATCACATATAAAAATTAGAACAGATAATGTGTTGCACGTAATTAATCACAAAAAATTGCTGGAAAATAAAAATTTGCATTTCTTTGAGTTTTTGAAGGATAATTGATTTTGATTAGATTTGAAACAATAACATAGATTTGAGTAAATATAAGAATAAAAATAAAAATCGCATACATTTATGATTATTTCATGGCATATATCTCAAAGAGCTGGTGCATCATCATGGTCTTTTGGAGGAGGAAAATTAAGATCAAACCCAGTACTTGGTTCAACTTTCACTTGAGAAGAAGCTACAGAAGATGATGGACTGTAAGGGTCTTCTTCTTCTTGCGGTAGAGAATTAAGATCAAATTCCAATAATTTCTTGCTTGGATTAGCAATTTTTTCTTGTTGCATTTTTTCAAAGGTTGCTTGAGCAATATCAAAAAGTTTTGGCATCACCTTATTTTCTGTGATCACTTGATGAGTTGTTGCTGGTTGTTGCCTTTGATCATCATCTTTGTTGCTACCCTTTTCAACCTCGTCCTGGTTATTCACCGGCGCAGGAAAAGCCCCTTCCCATTCCCTCTTGTCGTGTGACCGGAGATGTGCAAATAGTACATGATGAGTAGGGAAGTTCCTTCTACAAACAACACAAATGGCACGCAATTTATTATCAGCCTTTCTCTTAGGCCTTTGGCTACGATCACAGCTTAAGCTTCTTCCTTTTCTCTTCTTCGTCTTCTTGCCAACACTTGCATCCACGCCACCACCACCATTCCCACGTCCTGAAATTCTCCTTTGAACCATAGGAGCACCAGAAGAAGAGGGTTCAGGACTAGGCCTTGGAGGAGTCCTAACGGTAAGTTCAGCAGGGGCAACAACTCCAACCTTAGAGATAGGCACGTCATTGGGTTGTGAAGGTCCAATAACAATACTTTCATTTGAAGCATTTTGTTGAGTCTTATTAGCTTGATGATGGTGTTGTTTGGTGGAGGACTCCTCAAGCTCAGAGTCACTTGGTTTTTCCATGGGAAAAAATGATGAGAACTCTGAGAGTGGAAAGAGAGATTAAGCAAGTTAAATAAGTGTGATGCAGATGATGTATGTGTTAATGTAAGTGTTGAAAACACAGGCCCTATTATTTAAAAAAGGCGCGAAAGCTAACCGTTAAAGTTTATTACTGTATCGATATCTTTATATTTCATATAACATTTAATGAAACTATTTATGAAATAGTTATAACGAACATATATTTATTAGTTAATTAAATGTATGTATTGCTATTCTTATATTTAGTTATAATTTATATTTAAAAAAAATGCAAAAATTAACCGTTAAAATCTAGTGATAAGAGTTTGAAGATTTCTCCATCCAGCATAAATTGATTATGAAAAGGTCATTAATTTTATCCATCACAAAAGAGATGTGCTTTAGATCTCATGGCTATCAAAATTGATTTGGAAAGAGCCTATGGTAGGTTGAGTTGGGATTTTATTATGACATACATTATTTAACCCTTTTCATCCAACGCAAGGAATTTTATAAAGAGATTCTACATCGCCACATATATTTATTCTCTGCATGAAACATTTTTTTTCCATACGATTTAATTAACCAAGAAAAGTAGTTGCCATGACATTTAAATTACTAGAAATGATCCATCTATATAGCATTTTTTTTTTCTAGTTTAATTGAAATTCAAGTAATCTATTTTAATTTAAACCTACACAGGGCCTCAAACCACATATAAGATTATTTCTTTATTTTTTCTTAAGATATAATGAAATAAAGCTTTTGAATTGATTGGTGTTTTCTCAGCCCGAATTTGAGTTACAAACAGTAATAATATTTTACCCAAAAGTATATATAAGTTCACTTTCTAATTAAAATTTAACAATTACTTTACATTAAGATATTGTGTTTCAGGTCTTTAATTTGGTTCTCTAATTCCAAATTACTCTTACACAAATTAATTAATTAATTAGTGATTTGAATCTAATTCCAAGTTACAATTTTATACAGAACCAATATATATAGAAAAAAGTTCATAATTATACCATATATAGAGAAAAAGGAAAATGAGATGACTGTGAAAATGTTACCTTAAATATGCAAAATTCCCACGAGGATAATAATGGTGATGACAAGAAAGTGCTAAATTTTGATGATTAAATTTGGAAAAAATAGGTGGATGGATACATAACTTAACATTAGCAGATTTTATTACAGAAGAATTTACCAAAAAAAGTCATGGCTTAAAAAACTGAAATCTGCTCTAATTTGTTTCCTTAAAATCTCATTTATTATTATTATTTTGAACAAATTCTCATTTATTAATTAAGAATCTAAAAATAAACCAATTTCCAAGTTAAATAATTTGTTCTACAAAAAAAAATTATATTTAGCCATACATTATGAAAAAATTAAATAAAAGCCATCTTTTCATATGTAAGTATATTTAACATGTTTTTTTTTTTAAAAAAAAATTTAACCTGTGTTGATCATTGTATGTGGACACAAAAAGAAAACAATTTATTTGACTTGAAGAGTTGCTTGCCATACTTGATTGAAAAAAATATATATTGTATTATAGTAAAATCTCAATTAAATAATACTTGATTTTTTAATCATTTTTTAAATAATATTTTTAATAGGTTTCGATTTAAAACCAACGTACTAAATTAATAAGCCACTATATTTATAAGGTGATTTATTGTACACTAGATTTTAAAGACCCCACTAATATATCAATAGAAAACATATCCAGCTACTCTAGTTTTTTAAAATATAAGTAAAGTGCTATTTTTTATTAAAATTAATGTTTTGTGTTATGATTTTTTTCATTAAATAGAAGTTTTATTGATTAAGTGCGTGTAAAATAATATAATATATTAAATAATGTGTGAGACATTTGAAAATAACAAATATATTTATACATTTTACTTAGTAAAAAAATAAATAAATTTTATAAAAATATTATTATACATGTAATATAGTTATTTGTTATAAATTAATAACTTATTAACTATTATCTCACTTAATTCATTTTTTATTATTGCTATTAGTTTATAAAACTTTTACAGTAATTATATAAAAAAATTTACTGAAATCCTACTTAATTAATTAATATTTTTATCATTAAAATAGAAAGATTATTTTTGATAAATAAAGTTTTCACATTAAAATATATAGTAGAGAAAAAAAGATATTGCTTTTGTTCAAATGCAAACTCAAGCTAGCGCTAAATGGAAATTAAGATAAATATAATATATCACCGCTCAATCACACTTTATTAAAGAATTACAATAAATTCCAACTCTAATTAACGAGAACTAAATATTTCTAACTAATTCAACTTTAATTGCCGCGAATATAGACATTGGAATAAATAATGTGTTATACTGAATTAATCATAAAAAAAATTGCATATCAGTTAATTTATGAAAACGTAATTGCTCTTGAATAGTATCAAAACAGTAATATGAATTAAGCAACTATTAAAAAAAATTTTAAAAAAATAATACAATCTCAACTACTTCATAACATAAACTATATCTATCTCAAGGAGTTGATGAATTATCATGTTTTTGGAGGAGAAAAATTACAGGTTATCTGACTAACAATATTATCATCATGTAGAAAGTCATTCATTCTAACCATTTTAAAAGAGGTGCGTGCTTTGAATCTTATAACATCAAAGTTAATTTGGAAAAAGCCTATAATAGATCGAGTTGGAATTTTAACCTGGATACATTATTGGACTTTTGTAAATATTTTTAATTATATGATTGATGTCATCATGAAATTTCTCATGGCGGCATCTTTACTATTTTTTCTTGGCAAGATGACCTGAGGGGTTAGACAAGAAAACCCTATGTCTCGCTACATAAACCCTATGACTCGTTACATATTTGTTCTGCGCATGGAGCAAGTACTCGCTATACAGTGACTGGCTTGAGGGTATTTGTTGCTGACATTGGTCTCTGCAGTGTGTTGAGCTGGCAGAAGTATAGGGTGTGATTTTTGGGATGATATTGGCTTGGAACTAGGGTATATAGGTTTGACATTTTTAGGTTACTGATGCAGGATATCATGGGGATGTCCTTCCGTACGATGTGTCCTTTCTTGGTGTTCATTTTGGTTTCCAAGTCTTTCCTTGCTGTTGTAAAAATAAAAAATAAAAAATAAAAAGTTTAATAACTCCTTGCATTTGATTAATTAAGTTATCAATGGGGTGTGTGTGTATATATATATATCTTGCATTCGATATATTTATCGTAAATATTATTCTTAAAAGAGATATATACATCAAATGACTGATTTCTTATACAGCCACATTCAACATTTGGAGTGCTAATTACTTGTGATGATCTTTTTATATAAACATGAACTGGCTAAAAAACAAAAACAACGAGACTATACTGTACCGATCGATGCATAGAATTTTCCTTTAAAGTGTTATTTTTTCCTGATAATAATTAATATAAGGCTTAAAAGGGCTTCGCTGAAACAAAAACCTTATCAACATTATTAACCCCAGAAAGCAAATTAATATACAGATAGAAACTAATATATTGATTGTGCATTGGAACTCAACTGGAACACTATATTAATTCTTATTCTTCGTTGTTTTCATATATTCTTTGATCATTGCTTAATGTTCTTCACCCAAAAAAAAAACACAATAATTAATCAAGAAAAGCATTAAAATGAAAAAGAAAAAAAAACACATCTCATTCATTTAGGATTGCATGAAACAAAGCGATTACAGAAATTAAATCTAAAAAAAAAAGAAAAGAAGGTTCATTCCATTACATTAGGCTCATTCCATTACATTGTTGATAATCCATCATAATCATAAGGAACAAACACTTATTAAAACACACAAAAAAAAAAATGGCATGAAAATAATTGAAAATAATGCATGCATGCATGATAGAAGTATCACTTCTTTCACTCATCTGTGGATAGGGTTTTTATTATTATTATTATTATTATTATTGTTATTATATATATATATATATATATATCTGTGTGTGTGTCTGTGTCTGTGTCTGTGTGTGGATATTGCATGCATGCAGAGGCTCTTGTCCCTCTCCTTACTCGTTACCATTACCGCCATCTTCTTTCTCCGCTGGAGGAGGCTTGTTCAAATCCAGGCCACTTCCGCTGCCGCCAGCACCAGCCTGAGGAGGAGGAGATGGAGAAGAAGATGAACCAGGTTCCCTGTTCAGATCAATACTGCCTGCCCTAGTTGGCCTTGCAGCACCAGCACCAGCAGTTGATTCTTCACGCATTTTGGCCAATGTTTCACGAGCCAACTCCAACAAAGTTGGAGCCAGCAGTTGCACCTGCATGGCCTGGTGATCATCCGGGCCACCAATCTTGATCGGAGACCAAGAGCCAACTTCCCCTTTCGGTGGAGGAAAAGCACCACGCCAATCGCGTTCAGGATGCGCACGAAGATGGCCAAAAACACCTTTCCAAGAACCAAATTTTTTCCCACAGAGGGAACAAACTGGGTCAGATTTTGGAGCATCCATTTCTCCTTTCTTTCTCCGCTTCTTCTCCACCACTTTACCATCATCATCCTTCTTCCCTGATGATGGTAATGCTCTCTTCTTCTTCGCAGCACCCTCACCACCACCGCCAGTACCAGTCCCTCCAATGACAATCTGCGTAACCCTACGGGGCGGAGTTCCGCCAGGGGATGATTCTGTTGATGATGATGATGACGACCACCCTGCAACCAATTCCTCAATGTTGACAGGAACAGAAGACGACCCTTCTCCAAATTGAAGGGTACGAGCAGGAACAGGAGCTTGAACAGGAGGAGCAGCGGCATCATCAGGATTAGCACCAGCACCAGCAGCAGCAGGGGCAGCAGCAGCAGCAGGATCATTCTTAGGGCTGGCTTGCTTGTTGGGGGAGTTCTCATTAGAGTTGGCCATTGGGGGCAAGAGGGAATTGAGACAACGAAGAGAAAAAGAAGTGATTATGAGTGTCTTCACTGTGTTGTTTTGTTGGCGCAAGAATCTGAAGAAGGCATTGGTGCAGTTATATAGGGTTTTGCAGAGAACAGTTTTCATTTTTTTTCTTAAGAAACATTATTTCCTTCCCAAGAGATGCAATGGATAATTGGTACCTTTTTGAAATGGCGGGAGATTTTTGCTTCTTTTGGTGATTAAATTATTATTACTATTACTATTTGAAAAATTAAAAAACAAATTAAATCAATCACATTAATCAAAATTATTAAGCACTAAATTACCTTCTACTTAATTGCATGCTAAGTTTCCTCTAAAAGCAAAATTCATGCATGCAACATACCTATCTCATATGCCAGAGCTTGAACTATCGACAAATATTATTTGTTTTCTTAAAAAAATTTAATTAGTTAATTAATTAATAATAATAATAACAACAACAAGAAAATTTTCTTTTATATATTTATATGTGCATCATAATTGGATGTATAAAGAGAATTTGATTCAATACAATTGTTTTCTCTGTATATTGAACTGAATACTGATACTAATTTTTTACAGAATTTATTTATTAACATAAACTAATTAATAAAAAAAAGAATTGGTGTAAAATCCATAATTGTAATTACATTTTGCAGTTCTAACTTAATTATTTTAATTGTTTTAGATCAACTAAAGTATCAATACTGCAGACAAATAGAACGAAAATTTTCATCTGGCGTGGGTTACGTAAATGCCTCATCGAGTGGGAACCTGAGACCGCCCCTTAATATCCAAGGGATTTGTATCTTCGGGATCCATTTTTGGGTCTCTTTATAATCCAATGAGCTCCACTAATTGATAAATATGGTGGCCCACTCGAATTATACAGACATACCTCATTTCCCTGCAAACACACTAAAAATTGTTACTATTAAAAAAATAAAATGAAAATTCCTATCATAGCAAATGAAACTTTAAAAAAAAAAAAAAAAGATGAACGTCTTGCAATTCTTGAGGAAACAAAGAGAAACCTAGATTTTGACAAACAAGGTAGTCTCTCCGTTTCTTTTGGCACATGTAAACACAATTATATGCATCAGTCATTTGGTTATTTGATCAATAATTGAAGATTTAGTATTTCAATTTTCATTATATTAAAAAAACTGGGTTAATATTATTCGATTATAAAATATGAATAAAAAGTAATTTTATACTCAAATATAATGGAGGAACACTTAATAAATTTACCGAAAAGCGACAATTGAGTTTATGCCGGTTATTAGAATTCTATCCAATCATAAAATTAACACAAAGGTACAAAGATGCCCTGTAAGCATATTTATCATTTTGATTGTCCTTCCATGGTTGTCGTTGTGTCATTCTTGTCCAGTTTGTTTACATGAGTTGTTGTTGCTCTCAAAACTCGCAAGCGCACGAGTTGCGATTGTAGCACACAAGATATTGTACCCACGAAAACTATATATCGACTACCAATTATTTTTACCTATAACTTAGCTAACAAACGGAGTAAAAGAAGTTGAGTAATTATAAAATATAAATAACAACAAAATAAACTAAACTGAAATCAAATATTTAATGCTTAGAATCTAGGTTTAGTTTCACTATTCCATTCTAGTCTTGAGCACATTATCAAACAAATAGTCTTTGGAATTAAGTTAAAGGTAATTGCTCTATATTACCTAAAGACTCTCTCAAGTTCAATTAAGCATGTAAGGATTAAAATCTAACCTCTCGTGATTAATAAGTTAATCCTACCTCATTAAGACTTTTAGCAATTAATTTGTCACCGTGATTAAACTGACGTGACTCTCCGAAGAGCTCGCCTAGTCTCATGGTCGAGTGATCTAAGTTCTAAGTGTTCTTAATCTAATAAATTTCCCTAACTCTCATTGGTGAATTTATCCATAAACAAGCAATCAAACAGGTCTGGAATGATAACTAGATAATATTGCAATACAAAGAATTAACTGAAATTCAAATCAAATAAAAGTACTTGTGTTCAATTCATATAATGGTATAGCTACTCCTAACCGAGATTCCAAAAGAGAATTAGCCACGCATGGCTATGGAGAAATCCATAAACATAATATATGGAAAAACAGAAAGATGAAATAAAAATAAAGTTGTTTAACAATTGTCAATCTTTCTTCAATCGTAACTGTGTATCTTGCCTCCTCGTCTCCCCTCAAAAAGTGTTTTAATTTCCTTTATATAGAATTAGGGTTAGAGAGAGTCCTTTTTTATCTCAAATCTTCTTAATTTGTAAAACATGAGTCTTCCTAATCATCACATGGCTTGGACAGAATTTGGAAGATTTGACAATTCAACCCTAAATTCCTCATTTGCTCTTTAATTACCCGGAGTTCATCTACATTCAAAAAAAAATAAACATTAATTAAAAACTAAATATATCTTCCTAAATAGAGAAATAATAATAAAAATTCTAATCAAATACTAATTACTAAACAAACTTCTAATTAGACCCAAAAATTATTTAAATTAAATCATTTTCTATTTAAAATTTATTAAAATTCAACTTTAAAATACGTAAATAATATGCACATCAAATATCTTTTAACAATTATTTAACATAAACTTCAAATATTATAATTAAATAAATTTTTATTAGTTAATTCAACTATTATTGATAAATAATAATTATTTTAATTAAAAAAACATTATAAATAAATATATGAATGCATTCCTTTGGATTGACCTTTGAATTTTTCGACTGAGGTAAGAATTTAGCAGGTGAGGGCAATGATTTAGTATGGGAAAGATCATGGATAGTAGAGGTGATCTCTCTTTAATGAAGGTTTGTGATTTTTCTAATTGATTATTAAAATGTTATGCCATTTATTGTTGCATTTAGCTCAATTGATATCTTTATGATCATTTTTTTTTTTAAAATGTCATTAAGATGGTCCCACTTCACTTGAGCTTGGCAGAACTTTGCCTACTAAATTTTTTAATTAAAAAAATCAATAAAAAATGTGGATAATTACTTAAAATAGTTAATTCTTACAACTTGCTGAATTTAAAAATTCAACATTTTGGAACTATTTCTGCTTTATCCAAATGCTTACTAGAAGTATTGGTGAAATTAATTACCCTTACTAAATTGTTTGGGCAGATTAGCTCCACTGTTTTTGTCT
>CATIWM010078743.1:0-10557 GCA_949671775.1 Mallotus repandus
TATCTTCCTCAAATTGCATCATATCATCAAAATCAAACGAGTATCCCATTCCCTATCCTCTCATCAGTTCTTCCATTTTGGACATTTTCTGAGTCAGTGCTTTCATCTACTTGGATTCCAGCTCTTGAACCTGGTCAAGCGACTCCCTTTTTGCTTTCTCAATCATGTAGTTCTCAACATCTTCCAACTTCATTTCAACATTTGGTGTATTCCTAGCAGCATTCATTGGTTGCCCCCCAGCATTGTCAAGTGGTGCATCTACTACTGGTGGATTGGCAGCAGCGGCGAGTGCAGGTGCAGCAGCAGGTGGTGGCATTAATCCAGCCAAGGCTTGTCTCAGTTCATCTTGCATCATTGCTCTCATATCCTCCATCAATGCTCCTTTGATGTCCTCTAGGGTCCAGTTTCCTGGTTCCATCTTTTCGGTCAGTGTGACTGGTGTTGGTGTAGCTTCCAAGTAAAGCGGATTGATCGGTCTCTTCTCCAAGCTACGAAGGATCTCTTTGGCTATAGACTTTGGGCTTGAATCAGTCCTCACTAATCTGTCACCTTTCCGCTCCCAAACACAGAAAGACCCGGATGCCTTTTTCTCTCTTTTTTTTGCGTTCTTTCCTTTCTCCCCCCTTCTGCACTCTCCTCTCCGCCTTTTATTTCTCTCTATCACAAATCTGTTTCACGGGATAAGTGATTAGGTAGAGATAAAAGGTTACGGGGAGAGGATAAATCACAGGAGGTGATATACATTAACTTATTCATTTATATTATTATTATTATTATTATTTATTAATTACTTAAAAAAATTATCAATTAACTAAATTTTGGCCAATCGAATTTAAGAAAAATCAATAAAAATTGAAATAAAACAAAGTAAAAAAAGGAATTTGACGGAAATTAATCGGAACTCTAGAATTCCGGTCAAAATTCTATAATTCCGATCGAAATTCTGTAATTCCGACCGAAATTACGTAATTTCGATCGGAATTCTGTAATTCCGACCGAAATTACGTAATTCCGAGCGGAATTACATAATTCTGACCGGAATTACATATTTTTTATTGGAATCACATAATTCTGATCGGAATTATGTAATTCCGACCGAAATCTCTTTAATCCCGATCGGAATTTCTGTAATTCTGATCAGAATTCCGCAATTCCGACTGGTATTTTGTAGATTTCTAATTGAACATATAGAATTTCGGTCGAAATTCTGGATTTCTGGTCAAAAATATAGAATTCCGGTCGAAATTCTGAATTTTCGATCAGAAATATAGAATTCTGATTGGAATTCTAGATTTTCGATCGGAAATCTGCTATTCCGACTTTTTTTTTAACATTTAATTACAAAAAGACCCTTGAAGGAAAAGAAAACTTTCAATTTAGTCCGCAAAAAATGTAATCAAGCCTTAGAATCCGAAATTCAAATATTAGAGACTCATTTGCTACGAGTTTTCATCATCGTAGTCCTCTTTCGCATCCATGCTCTAATTATCCCGAAATTGGGTGCTTACACCTATCTCAAGCTTTTAGTTCTCTTTTGTCGGATTGAGATGTCTTTAAATGAATACGTCCTCCACAAGTATCCACATGAACAACCTTTTATCAAAATGAATGTGTGCTAGCACCTTTTTTCTTGATTGTCTCACAACTCAAGAACTCAAGAACTTTGTGTTACATTTTCTAAAAGGAAAGAAAACAAAAGTTAGGTGGCAGAATGAAAAGTATATGAAACCCTAGAGAGTATGTTATATTTATAGACCTCTCAATTAGGATTTCACTTACCAAAATGAATTTTGGTAATTTCTCACTTACCAAAATGTTTTTAGTATATTCCACTTACTCCAATTCTTATTTTATTCAAATACCAAATCAAAAATAATTTCTTATTTATTTAAGATAACTATTACCTTAAATAAATAAATAATTATATATATATATATATATATGAATTTATTTGTTTATTTCCACAAAGTTCTATTGGGCTTGGTAAACCCATAATAGTTTTAGTCCTATTCTAAGTGTGTGACCCTGTAGGTTCACATGACATTGGTTGTGTGCTTGAAATCCCAATTGAGGCCTACAAGTTATAAGTGGCCTCTAGCAAGACATTATGACTACCTAAGTCATATGAAGGCCGATAATCCGACATAATATAATTTATAGTGAATATTATAGTCCCTTTGTCACATGATATCTTGATTGAGTAAAAGGCATAGTTTCTGTCATCCTTATATAACTCAATCATATTATTTTTTGATTCTAAGTAGATTGGGAATAATAAGTCTTTATCAATTCACTTTAGCATGGCCATGCATTTTTCTCAGTCTATCTTATCAAAGGGCCCATAGATATCTTACTCAGATTAAATGAGGGACAAATTCCTTCTTAATCACTCATATTCCTTACATAACTCATTTCATATCCAATAACAATCTATTTTATCATCCTATTAAAGACAATGTTAGAATGTGTCTTATGTAGAAATCCATGGTAATTTTAAGGTCAAATGACTAAAACAATATTACTGTGATGAGAATTACTTATGACAATTATCTATATAGTATTCTCATGGTGGTTCAATCCAGTACATCATTTCTCAAACAAGTACCTATGAGTTGACTTAATATCTCATATTCACTATTAGTAAAATATAATCATTAGTCAAAACCATACTAGCCTTAATTCATTATTATGACTAGGGATAATTTGAATAGAACTCATATTTAATCTAAGGGTTTTACTATCAAGTCACATACTTGATGACGTTAGGAAGAATTGGCTATTCAAGTAATTATCATAGCATAAAATGAAAATGAAAATGACTCTTTATTAATAAAATGATAAAGTCAAAACATAGTCATACATGATTATCCTAGTGCATATCATTAACAAGAGATGCATGCTTCCCAACATTAGCTAGATGGGGTTCCAGTTGCACCATGAAGAGATCTATAGTTGTTGTGCATGTACATAATGAGAGGCTAAACTCCTTGAATTTGAGTGAGGTACTTGTAAAAAATTGATAAAAATCACTGTTAATAACATATAATCATAAATTCATTTTGTTTACATGTTGCATATTTCCACAACTATGCCTGAGTTTATGGGGCCCTCAAGATAGATGGACATAGGCTATGGTTTATTCATGGCCATTATCATTGAAGAGGGTCCTACTCCGAGGACTTCACTATAGAGTTTGGTATCTCGGTGAGCGGATCCTCCACTGGCGTCAGGTGTTAGTGATGTGCCCTAGGCTAATTATGTAATGGCCTTATTTTGACTTTGTAATATTTCCACTCTATCAATAAAAAGGCACTTTATTATTACTGGCTAATTCTAATATTATCCTTGATTATTTAATTCCACATAAGGTCATCAATTATGTGACTTGATAGTAAAACTCTAAGGTGATACTTGAATTCTAATCTAAATATCCCTAGTCAGTTATTATTGTGGGAACAATAATGAATGAAGACTAATATGAGGTTGACTAATGATTATGTTTTACTAATCATGTATATGAGATATTGAGTTAAACTCATGGGTACATATTTAGAGAAATGATGTACTGGATCGACCCACTATGAGAATACTACATGGATTATTGTCATAAGTGATTCTCATCACAATAGTATTATTTCAGTCCTCTGACTTTAAATCACCATGGTTTCCTACATAATAAATTCTGTGTTTTGACACATTCTTACATCAACTTTAACCAAATGGTAAAACGGGTTGTGATTGGATACATAATGAGTTATGTTAGGAATGTGAGTAATTGAGATGGAATTTGTCCCTCAGTTATTTTGAGAAGATATATGTGGGCCCCTCGATAAGTTAGACTGAAGAGAAATGCATGGCCATGCTAGAATGAGTTGATAAAAAGTTATCAACATTAGATAAAGAGTTATCAGTATCAGTCTACTTAGGATCAAGAAATAATATGATTGAACTCTATAAGGATGACATAAACCATACCTTATGTTCAATTTAGATATCACGTGACAAAAGGATTATAATACACACTTTGTATTAGGTTATGTCGGATTATCGACCTTCACACAAGTTGGGTAGTCATAATGTCTTGCTAGAGGCCACTTATGACATGTGGGCTAAAATGGGAATTTTAGCCCCACTGCCAACGTTGTGTGAACCTATAGGGTCGCACACTTAGAACAGGCCCAAAAGCATACTTGGGTTAATTAACCTAATAATAATCTCTCTAAAAGAATAAATGAATAAATAAATATATATGTTTATATATTAATATTAATATTTATTTATTTAAATAAAATGTTATTTTAAATAAATAGGAGATAATTCTAATTTTACAATTAGAATCAAAGTTGAAAAGGAAGTTTAAACTTACCAAAATTGTTTGGTAAATGGAGGCTTGTGAAACCCTAGGAAGGATGTCTATAAATACATCTCATTCTCTAAGGTTTATGTAATGTTCTTTCTGCTCCTTATTTTTTTTGCTTCTTTTGTGAAAGAAACAAACACATAGAGAGATTAAAAGAAACAAAGAAGAGTCTTAGAGAGAATGAAGGTGCTAGCACACCAAACACTGTTTTGGCATCTTGCTCGTGTCAATACTGGTAGAGAGGCATGGCTTAATTAGCAGTGTCTAAATCCGACAAGACTTAAACGTAAAGCTTGAGGAAGGGTGTTGCCGGAGTGAACCCCTCTCTTCCTTCCAACATTCTAGCCTTGAAATCATCTTTGTAAGATTTTGGAATCTCTTAATCAGTTTATTCAAATTACATGGATCCTGTAAATGGGTTTTGTGATTAATATTTTTTAATTTTTGCTGCATTTTGCATCACGAAAATCCAACATTAGGGCCCCCCAGCTAAACGCATTCTTAAGACACCTCCTAGAGGCATTTTTTTGAGACATTTGTTAGAGGGTGCTAAGTTGCATCGGGGCTGCTGAGGGGGATCTTGCTGAGGACCATATAATGAGATGCAAGACCCATTACCTTAACTATGTTCATGCTAATCTTCTATTGAGGGTACCCTTGACTATTATGATTGCTGCCCAAGTAATCAATCATTTCTCTATTTACCTCAAAGTCTGGTAATTTTGAAATTCCATTCTGCTTCTTTCCAAGCCCAATTATGGGTTTATATCTCATTTTCTTCATTATAGCAGCGACCTTTGAACTATCCTAGTCTTCATTGATTATCGACACTTGGAATGTTGGGGGCATCACATTCATACAAGCAACTATGCTATTGGTCACAGCTTCAATGGTAGCTACTTTTTAGTTAAGTGGGAATTTGATTTTCTAGTGTAGGGTGGATGGTACTCTTCCAAGCGAATGAAACCAAGGTCTTCCCAATAATAAGGCAAATGTTGGTAGGATTTCTAATAAAATGAATTTTACAATAAATTCAATCACTCCTGCTATAATTGTAGCTTTGAAGGTCCCAACCATTTGCTTCTTAGAGTCATTATAGGCCCTCATCATCACATTGGATGCTTTAAGGTTTTCAACTCCTATCCCAAACTTATAGAACAATCTGAGAGGGCAGACATTGATGGTAGAACCATCATCAACCATGACATATGAGGTCTTCTTTGTTTTAATGATCACTTGGATGAACAAGGGCCTATTATGAGCTTTCCCCTCTAAGGGAAGATCATTATTAGAGAAGGAAATAGTGCTGCAAGATTTTAGGGGTAGCGAAGCTATCATGTCCTTAAGGAAGGCATCTATAGAAACGTTTGCATCATTTAAGGCACGCACTAGGGCATCACGATGTTTTATTAATATCATCAAAAGATCCCAGGTGCTGACATGAGCTTATGTCTTTTTGAGTTGCTTTAAAATTATGTCTTCTTCTACTTGAGTGGTAGGCCCATTCTCTTTGGTAACTTCCTTCCCTTTTATTAGATCTTTCTCAGTAGGTTGACATACTCTTCCACTCCTTGTTACATGGTTGATTAGTGATTCCTCATCAAAATCATACCACATATCGATCCCTATGACTTGTGGTGGATTGGACAACTAAACTGTAACTAATTCATCTTTTCCTTTAAACTCTTCTGCCCATCTAGAGGGTATTATGTCTTCCTTCTTAATAGTAGTTAAAGGAGGAGCTATGTACTTTACTTTGAAGTCAAACTTCCTTGAAGATTGCCCTAATAAGTCCCAAATTTCTTTTTTCTTCTTTGGTTCCTCTTCCTAATCCTTATTTTTGAATTTAGATTGCCCACTGATGTCTATAACTTTGCCAGCTCTTCGTGATGTTATCTAGCATAGCCTCCTCTACATCATCATATAAGGCATGTAAATAAGAGGGTTAGATATGTATTCATAGATAAAGAGATCTATCTCATCATCACTTGAATCATAGATAAGGTTAAAAGGTTTGCTTTAAATATTGTCAGAAATTCTCTTTCATCCCTCTCCATCTTCTCTATCTCACTCTCTGAGATGTCTTGGATTGAGCTCTCCATAAAAGACTTATGTAGCCCCGAAGAGATGGCATAAGATGCTGGTGGTGGCATATTTTGGTAATTGGGCAAGGGGTTTGCCATGGCACTTGGCTATTTTCTTAGGTCTTTGATCTTGCCAGAATCTATTAGATATTGGATTCTATCTTTTAGGATGTAACAATTGTCGGTTGTGTGGCTAGACATTTGGTGGAAGTGATAGTAGAAATTCATATTGATGTATGCTAATAGTGGGTTAGGTATAGGTCTTAGTTCAAGGGGTTTAAGGAGGCCTCTTTGCTAGAGCCTTTTAGAAAAATTTGGACAACAACATGTTAAAGTTTGAGTATTTTTGGTTTCTAAGGGCATTGATGGTTAGGTTTGCTTCAGTGGGATGGATGTTTTGGCTAGGCTGGGTTCATTTTTAGTAGTGAAAAGCCTTCATCCTCGATTTGAATGCCTGCTTAATAATGAGCCTTGAATATGGGATAGTGAACATATAGCATCTATCTACGAAAGTAAGGCAGTGCTCCCTTGATTACCATCTCTATTTGTTCATCCTCTAGAGGTCTATCTTTCAGAGTTAGAAGCATCCATTCATTCTTAATTTCATCTTCCACATCAAAGAACCGTGCTCTTAGCCCTTCTACAAGTGAAGTGAAGAAAAACTTCATGATTTGTGATTCGATGGGCTTTGTTAAAGCCATGAAGTTTGCATACTGTCTAAGGTGAAGTTTGGAAGCTTGAAATCTTCAGTAGTGGCTCATCTTTAAATAGCAAGAGGTCAATGTAATCTCAACTCCTTACAACACTTTTCTCCTTAAGTGAGAACTCGAGTTGGGCCATCCCGTTGGCCAACATCTTCGTCAGATTGACTGCCTTAATAGGCGACGATGGAGGTACTCCTCTCATGGCTTGATAGTATGCATCTCATTTTTCCCTTATCAATTTTACGTTAACTGAGCCAGAAGGTTTTGCCTGATTACCCTTGTCACAAATCATATGTTCCATCACTGCTTTCACCTTATTTTTTTAGGAAATCAAACAATGATTCATTGGTCATCATCTCTTTTAGGGCATCCCTCAACTAACCTTTAACATTTTGAGCCATTTCTTGAACCTATTTAGACATGTAGATACCAAGGCTAGAGTTGAAGCACTTGTTAATCTTAAGCTTACGAGACTTTCTGGGTGCTATTTTTCTATATGAATATAGAGGTCGGGATAAAAGAGATGATGATGTATGCATGCATGATATGGCATTTTCTGCGAAACAGGTAGGTCAATGTGTATATATGGCATAACATGATTTTACTGATGTCATAATGCAATAATGGCTGTAAAGAAATCATGGGTTAGTTCATGATGAAATATTCTACATGTATTAATGTATGCATAGGGAAAGAAAAGAAAACACAAAATGAACAAATGTGGTTAACATAAAACCTACAAAATAAACAAACCAAACACAAGCAGTCACACTTTCTAACCTTATCACTCTACGTGGTAAATATTTATGTCCTAGGTGGGTTTTGAATCACAATCATTGGGGGACTATGATTCCACTCTCAAACTAGGTTTTTTCAATTTATATTGATCAGACTCAAAAGGTAAACTAAGGAGCTATACTCACATGTACTCGACTTAAATACACAATGTCAATGTGAGGCCTAATCGTCGAGTCACAATGGCATCTATAGCTCATGCACACCCGTGAGCATAGGAATTATAGTCAATAGGAGGGATCTAAATTAGTGTCCCTCTCACCGACATTCAATATGTTTACTAAGAAATATGAGAGTTTCATTCGATAGTTTATAATTTGATTCTCTTAACATAAATGTTTATAATCTAGTCAAATTCTTAATTCATCCACTTGATCTGATAAGGAAAAATGGGCAACATCTCATAGGTTCAATCCTGAAAGGATGCCACTATTTTTTAGCTCTTATTGACTATCCAAACTAAGGTGTATGATTCTTATCATTCCTTGTGCATCAAGCTTGCATGAGGTAAATAGGGATCACACGAATCTAAGTATGGGCTATCTGTGAGAACTGACATAATAATAGTAATTAGTGATAGAAACTAGAAGCATCATAGCATTTATAAATGTTAGTTTAGATGGACAGCATCAGGATAGGGTAATCATGCAAGACCTAGTTGGGATCCTAGGAGAAGTTTCTACTGGTCTGAGTTAGGCTTATGACTAAGGGTTCCTTTAGCAGGAATTCCCCCATATGACTAGGGTTACAGACTCCGGTCAATGAGTCTAGCATTCTTTTACCTACTCAAGAAAAACTATACCCAATTTTGGACTTGGGAGCCGAGTCAAGTTACTTTAAACTCTGTAACTTTTCTTGATCGAGTAAAAGCTAAAGGTGATAATATTAATCTTATCATAACGTGACTCGAATAGAATCATAGTGGTAATGTCATCCAATATTATTGAGGGATTAAAGACAATGAGTGTACGGGTGATAACTGTTATGAAATGCAGGTATGTTGTTGTGAAGTAGAGTAAAATAAGTTATATATAATAAGAAACAATCTTTCAATGCTATCCCTTGAACTAGTGAAAATACCCAGTGGAGTCGTTGAAAAATCTCTAGTGTGCAGTCTAATTTTCCATTGGGACTTAAACAGGATTAGTGTGGTGTTGGGGCACAATTGTTATTGATGTGTGGGAGGGTCTGCCTGAGTAGGCTTAGTAAATTAGAGTCATCACCCTAGAAAATGAATGATAACTCACTTTCTTAACCATAGATTCCGGGTTTGGGGGTAGAACCTACTTATCATGTTTCTTATCATATATTGCTAGATTACTCATTCCTTCACCCTAGTTTTAGTTTAATGATGCATTTACCATACTTGATTGTTAGTCAATTTAAAATTGTATTGAAAATGGAAATTGAAATGTAGGATAATTGAATTTGACGCACACACATTATAGAATAAGCAAGTATTCACCAAACATGATCAATCAAACAAATAATAATGCAAACAAACAAGCAAGTAGCATATAGTACATAAGCATGTAAGAAACAATAAATAAAATAAATGCACAAATAAGCATAATGAAAGCGGGGAAGGAGATTAAGGATTACAACCCTTAAAAAAAGCCTATTCTAATAAATACATCCAAAATAGAAAATAAAGGGGAATCAGGGTTAAGGATTACATTGCCTTAGAAATTCTCTATTCTATTAATTACATCAAAAATAGGAAAATAAAAGAAAATTCATATTCTAATGAACCTACAAAACAAAGGTTAGTCCGCACGCGCATGCAAGTATACATCACATTTATAGCAATCATATATGTCTCTTTTTTTTTTGGTAACGAATTATATATGTCTCATTCATCTATAATTGAAACAACATAAGTAATTAATCAAATAACAAACAATGATGCTACTGAAGATGCACGATGCAATATTTGAAATTTAGATATTTTTGTGCTAAAAAGATGCCATTTTTATTAAGATAGGATTTTGTGATGTGTTAAATGCAAGAGAATTAGAATAAAGAATAAAAAGTAACAATATTAATAAAATTGTAGTTGACATAATTAAAATGATAAAAAATTCAATTTTATCAGAAAAAGGGAAATAAAAAATAACAATAAAGGTAATAAAAATGCAATTAAAATGATAGAATTGATGAAAATGCAATTTTTACCATAAAATACTAACATTATGATAAAAATATCTAATTTATCAAAAAGCGACAAAAACAATAAAAATTCAATCAATACAATAAAAATGATAAAAAAAAGCAATTTTTATTATAAAAAATGTAAACTTTATGATAAAAATAGCAAATTTATCAAAAAATAAAATAAAAATGACAAAAATAATAAAAATGCAATTAGATAGCAAAAATGATTAAAATGCACCATAAAAATGTGAACTTTATAATAAAAATGGCAAATTTATCAAAAGAATAAAGATGACAAAAATGATAAAAATGCAATTAAAATAGCAAAAATGATAAATTCCAAATTTTACCATGAAATGTGAACTTTATGATAAAAATAACAAATTTATCAAAAAATAAAATAAAAATGACAAAAATAATAAAAGTGCAATTAATATAACAAAAATGATAAAAAAGCAAT
>CATIWM010078747.1:0-43529 GCA_949671775.1 Mallotus repandus
ATTTAAAGCTTCCTAACTCAAGTTATGATCAAAACAATCAGACTAAAAAACTAGATCTTAAGAACCCGAATTTTGTATCTTATAAACCCTAACTTAATTCAACAAAAATATTAAAATTACTTACCAAATAAACATCTAAGGCCTTTAAAGATGAAAATTATACTCTGAAAATGATTATAGACCTTCAATTTTACTTGGTAATTCAACTTTTTTTTATAAGTAGAAGATGATAATGAAGAAGGAGGAAGAGGAGAAGGAAGATAAGGATAATCTTCCTTCCTTCCTTCCTTCCTTTAAAGCCACGTATAACCTTATTTTTTTTAAATAATAATAATAATGATAATAATAGTAATAACAACAACAACAAAACTAATTTAAGCCCTTTTATTTTTGCCATTAACCAATTTAAACCCTTAACTTTTTAATTCTTGTTATGGACTTAATATCCCACATATTACATATATTTCTTATGACTATATGATATGCATGTTATGCAAAATAAATGAAAATGCATTATGTGGGCGTTACAATAATGGATTAAGACAACTAGATAATGATAATGATGCGATTGAGATGTCGTTATTTATGGGTGAGACTAAGGTGATGCATGTATATTGTAGAGATGACAATGTTTGTAGTGTTAAAAAAGGTAAAGATGTTAATATTAACCATGAGACTGTTGAAGAAGGTGTGCATTATGAATTAGAAGCCGAGGATGTAGTTCATAATAGTAAAGCTGAAGAACATTTTGGATTGAAAGATTCTGATTATTATATTATGGAAGATGAGGATGATGATGAAATGTTTGAAAGATACGTTGATATAGGCATTGAGAAGGATATGCCTATAAATGACACTAGTTTGAAAGATATGCCTGATTCATCTGATGCTTCATTTTATGCCACATCTGATGTAGTCGAATATACTTCTAAAACTAATGAAGAAGACAGTGAAGCAAATAGGGTTGTTTTTCCAAAATTTATTGAAGAAACAATGATGAGGGATCCGAAATTCCAAATCGGAATGAAGTTTAGGGATTTTAATCAGTTCAAGAAAGCTATTAGAAATTTTAACATAAAAACAAGTTTGAGGTGATGTTTAAGCCTAATAATAGGCAGAAGTGTAAAGCTTTTTGTAGAAAACATTGTCATTTCTACATTTGGGCTTTGTTAATGAATCATGACAAGAAAACGGTTCAAATCAAGTTTGGCATTTTGGAGCATGACTGTGGTCGGGAACACACAATCAGACATTTGAATTCTGAGTGGATTGCTAATAATTATTTAGAGAATCTTAGGGCTGATCCAACCTGGTCCCTAAAAGGCATTATGCAAGCTATCAAAAGGAACCAAAAAGTCGACGTTAGCAGGTGCAAGGCATATAGAGCAAAATTAATTGCTTTAAAAAAATTTGTGGTGATGAGCAAGAACAAATTTCAAGGTTGCTTGAATATAGACTAGAGCTTCTTCAATCAAATCTAGGTTCAACCATCAAGTTTCAATTAAAAAATGGAGTTTTTGCTAGAATGTACTTGTGCCTAGGAGCTCTGAAGGCTGGTTTTAAGGATGGTTGCAGACCTTTGATTTTAGTCGATGGTTGCTTTTTGAAGGGCATGTTTGGCGGCCAACTCTTAACTGCAGTTGGGATAGATGCAAATGATTGCATCTATCCAATCACATGGTCTGTTGTGTTTACAAAAAATAAGGAAAATTGGTTATGGTTCCTTAACCAATTTGCAGAAGATTTGGGGATCAAGAACTCATATCAATGGTCTTTCATGAGTGATAGACAAAAGGTAAGATAAATCAGTTATTTTTTATTTATTTTCATTATTTTTTGTTTACTTGAAATGATTTTTTCTAATTTAAATTATTGTTTTCATACAACTGATTGTTTTACATTTTTTCTGTCTGTTTTAAGGGCCTTATACCTACAATTCAACAGCTTTTCCCTAACTCTGAGCATAGATATTATGTTAGACACATTCTAACAAATTTTAGAAAGAGATTTCAAAGGAAAGATGTCAAAGATTTGTTATGGTTTGCTGCTAGGGCTAGCTATGTTCAAGCCTTTGAGAAATACATGGAAAACCTGGCTGAAATAAATCAGGCTGCATATGACTACCTCAATGCAATTCCTCTATAAAACTAGACTAGGTCCCATTTCCAAGAGTCTCCTAAGTATGACATGCTTCTAAATAACCTTTGTGAGTGCTTCAATAGTTTTATACTTGATGCTAGGTCGAAAGGAATGATCACAATGAATGAAGTTATTAGGACTAGCCTTGTGAAACGAATACATAAAAAGAGAGTTCTAATGGAAAAATGCAAGACACTTTATTGTCCTAAGATATTGAAGAAGTTAGAAAAGCTAAAGAATTGAGTAGTAAATATGGAAGTGAGTGGTCTGGTGGAGACAAGTACTAAGTTATTGGTTATGATGGCCAATTTGTAGTGGATATTAAAGGTTGTAGGAGGTGGCAGTTGATAGGGATACCATGTTGCCATACAATATCTGCCATTCATTATAACAATGAAAATTCAGAGATGTATATTGATGATTGCTACAAGGTGTTTACCTTTCTCAAAATATACAACCATTTTATACTCCCGGCTAGAGGGAAAGAAATATGGCCTCATAGTGACTTGCCTCCAATTATTCCACCTGAGCCTCGACAAAGTAAGAAAGGGAGGAGAACTGTAATGCGTAGGAAAGAGGATGATGAGCTAAAAATAGGCTTGAGGAAAGGAAAAGTTGTTAAGACAGGAGTTGTGATGACATGCAGTGTTTGTGGGAGTAAAGGTCATAACAAAAGGTTCCATGGCAAGAACTAGAATAGGCCTCATTCATAAAACAACATACCAAAAGTAGTAATCCAACTTTTTTAGTTTATTTAAAGCTGACATTTGTTGTTTATGTTTTTTATTTTTTATACTTCTAAATGGATGTATATTTATGTCGTACGAGGTGAGAAATGAGACAAGTGGACTGAATACACCAAGTGCTCCTCAAATACTATAGTGGATGACAAATGTAAGTCTCATTTCTAATGAGTACTTAAATGTTTATTTTTTCATGAGTGAAAAGCTAACTTGTTCATTCTATTTTTCTTAGGGTACTAGTAGAGGAATTAATCAAGTGAATAGTACATCTTATTTATTTCAACCTACGATGCCAACTAACATTGAACGACAAAGTGAACCTGCTGATTTAACTGAAATACTAGTTGAAGAACTCTTATCACAAGTATGTGAGGTTTATGTGTTTATCTGATTGAGATTTATGATGTTGAAGTGTTTAAGTACAGATGTGATGTTGAAGTGTTTAAGTACATATGTGATGTTGAAGTGTAACTAGTATGTTGTTATGAATTATGCTTAAAAATGGAGGTTTGTATTGTTGCAGGTGATTGACATAAACCCATAGGCTCAATTTCACTTACATGTTGAAGAACTCTATAACACAACACAAACTGGTGGAGCTGCAACTTAGACTTATAGATCGGCAACTGAGACTTATAGATTGGCAATTGAGACTGATGTACAAGCACCAAAAGATGATGCAGGAGCTAAATCTATTAGAGTGAAAGGGACTGCTGGTGCTGTTGCTCAAAAAAATTGAGTTCCGGCCTCATGTGCTACTGCAAAGGGAAAAGTAAAAATTCAATGCAGAAAAAAAAATAAAGGTGATACAACAAAGGGAAAAGAAAAAAATTGAACCTACAGTAAGAAAAAAGAAGATTTGGGTGCCTCTACGAGCTTCTGAAGGTGTTGCCTGGTAGGGTTTTCAAGAAGATTGAAGAAATTTTTTGTTTAATGGACAATATTTTGTATATTTATGACTCCTTTTTCGGTTGGTAATGGCAGTCAATGTCTGTAATGATTGGACTACTTAATTTGTGTCCATGCTTTCTTTTTGGATTCTTTGAACAATGGTGAAAGTTAGTAGTTTTCACTGCTTTTTGTGAACACATTTCTGCTTAAAACAGGGAATCAATTGCTTTGGATGACCAACTTTTTTATTTTATTACTTGTGTTTTTCTTATTCTATTACCAATAGGTGATGTATAATACAGAGCTTATATACATATATTGTCCTTATGTATAATACAAAGCAAATTTTTATCTTATTACCAATCTGATTCATCTATTACTTTTAATCATCACAGTTAAATTCATGTATGTAAATTTAAAACATAAATTAGATTATATTAAAGCTAAAATTATAAACACTTGATTTCAACTAAAAAGTACATATACAAAGCTTACAATTGTCACTTGTGCAAGCTCACAAAATTAAACCCCCTGTATTTACACCACATCTGCAACACTAAACTAAACCCTCTACAATTACACAACTTATGCAACACAAAACTAAACCCCCTTCAATTACACTTCAATTGCATTTCAACTGCAACACAAAGCAAGTAAATTATGCTACTCAGGGGTGTCTCACTACAACATCAATCTACCAATCAACTACAAATCCTACCGATTACATAGCCAACAAGCAAAATGACTATTATTTTCACCCAATTAACTATCTTTTTTTGTTGTCTTCCATCTTCCAGCAAATTCCTCCTCTCAATCCTCCATAGCAAGCCAAGAATCACAATTCGAGCACGATTTAACATAGGTGCATGGTACCACTGAAAAAAATTGCAGCTCACATTCATCTATACATGAAAAATAAAATTCATTATTTTGTTTCATTTAGTGATTCAATTTCCAAAATCAATATCCAAAATCAATATACACACTCAATTTCTAAAATCAAGATTCAATTAATTAAAAACCTTAAAATTCATAAATTGAAAACCTTAAAAATTCAATCCCAGAAAATCAAAATCCAACCTAAATAAATGAAGATTTTCACTTACCCCATATCTTTAACAATCAAAAAAATGCTTTCTAGGATTCGAATCAGTCCAAGAAGTTCTTACAATTGCAGCTTCTTGGCAACCATAGTAAGGCACGATGATTTGCTCCATAATCTCGTGAGATAAGTTACTGTAATGATGATAAACAACTACAAAGGGAGTAAAATTAAGTATAATGTGCGTGAAAGGCAAAAAAATTATTGTAGAAGAAGATTATTTTTCCAGATTGCGATGGAGAAGGAGAAGAAGCACAGAAAAATTAGGTCAGGGTGAAAATTTGGCTTTTGGGTGGTAATGAGCAGTACATTTTAGGGTAAAATAACCCTTTTAGGTTAATATGAGTTGAATATGATGTGGCATTTTTTATGAGGTTGACTCTGACTAGGGTTGCTGAAGTGTTGGATATTCTTAGGATATTCTTTCTCCGGTGACACGTTAACACTTGGACCACCAGGGGACTAGTTGATGAAACTTAAATTAAAATTTGGATTTAAAAAGAAACAAATTGAAGTTAGGTATCCAAAATGAAACAAATTGAAAGTTTGGTGACCATGGGTGCATTTAACCCTTAGTATTAACACTTTTTAAGAAAATTTCATAATTTTAAGAGATTAACCAATTTTAAAACTGAGGATCTTGCTAATATATAAATATTTATATTTATACTTGTATCTATACAAATAAAATTAGAATTATTAGGTTAATTTTTATTTAATTACGATAACTTATTATTCTCGTGTATCGACACCTCTAAAATATATCAATAGCTATAATTAAATAAATATTAATCTAACGGTCATAATGTCATTTACATAAATAAAAATTTTAGTGATCAACTATAATGCTAAAGACATTAATAGGTTATGAGTTTGATTTTTATCTCTTCTTCACCATTTTTCACTAGTTTCAAAAAGATAACTATAAAATAAATCTAAAATGAACTAAATAAATGTAAATATCTTATTTTGATTGAAATAAACATTAAAACCTGTAATAAAAATAAATTTAAATTGAGCAAAATAAAATTAAATATCTTATTTTAGTTAGAAAAAAACTTTTCATTTAATTTTATGTTAATAAAATTTCAACCAACTTTGTAGTTATAATAAATTAACATATATTTATATTGATAAAATTATATTGTATTATATTACATAAAATTGTTAAAAATTATTTAAATATAAAATAACTAAGCATGTATATACATATATCACTATTTTAAGTAGAAAATAATACTTATTATCCAAAACTACATAGACAAATAATAGTTTTTTTTTTAATGTTATATATATCTGATTTTGAACTATCACAGAATGATAATTTTTTTCATAAATTAAAAAATTATTAAATTTAAATTTGGCCTTCTTAAAGTTTATAAAATAATTAAATTCAACCAAATTTCATATACTTTATTTATTATAATTCATACTTTCTTCCCAATGTTATAACAACTATTAATTATTTTGAGTGTTAATTTGGGTCCTTAAAATAGAAATAATAAATCAACAAGTTATATAAATTATCAAAAATTACAATTATGTTCTAAAAAATTTCTTTTTTTAATTTAGTTGGCCTTCTTAAAGTTTATAAAATAATTAAATTCAACCAAATTTCATATACTTTATTTATTATAATTCATACTTTCTTTCCAATGTTATAACAACTATTAATTATTTTGGGTCTTTAAAATAGAGATAATAAATCAACAAGTTCTATAAATTGTTAAAAATTGCAATTAAGTTCTAATTTTTTTTTAAAATTTAGTCCTAGAAGCATTTAAAATGTTTCAAGTCAATCCATCTCTGTTATGTCAAACGAAATGAATTGACGTGACAATTAGACCCTACCCAATGAACTAATGTGTGTAGCCAACTCATCAATGATACTGAACCCACAAGTCCTATAAGTTATCCAAACTTTCAATCAAGTCCTTAAAAAATGTCAGCACAACCGTTGACTACAAGAATGATGGAGTCATAGTTGAGAAGGTCAATTTGGACAGTAATGCGAATGATGTAGCCGCGTTGGAGAAGACAATGTAACAGACTTCAAGCAATTGAGTCAATATCATAAGCAAAAACTGCAATTGTATAGGGCAATCTTGCTAGTACAGTTTTGATTCTTGAAAATTGTAAAAGATTGATATCGATTCTTGAAAATTGTAAAAGATTGATATCGATTTTTAACTTGACATCCTCTATTTCACTTTTATTATTCTTTTTATTTTTTCAGACATGAAATGCTTGAGTGATTCTTTCTTTTCACTTTTATTGTTTTTATTATTTTTTTAAATATGAAATCCTCTTTACAATTCTTGGATATTAAGCAATGAAATTTTTGAAATAGAGATTCTTTAATTTTTTGGAAGATTTTTCAGTGTATGTTGATGATGATCCGTGATGTTTGAAATTGAGATATTGTACAATGATTTTATTTCATATTAATTAGGAGAGAAACAACTTAGGACTTAATTAAAATTTTGGATAATTTATAGGCTTCGTGGGTTCAATATCATTGATAAGTTGGTTGCACATATCAGTTTATTGGGTGAAGTTTAATTGTCACACTAATTTATTTCGTAGGAGATAACGGAAGTGGATTAACATAAAACACTTTAAGTACTTTTAGAACTAAATTAATTTTTTTTTTAAAAACTTAAATATAATTTTTAAGACTTGTGGATCAAAATACTATGAGAGCCTTTGTTGACAAATAATTTTTTGACTAACCCAACAAATCGGGTTGACCCGCTGATCACCCGGTTTTAATCTTCCGGAGTCCAATCAAAACTAATCATCATCCTCCAGTAACCTCCATTTTTGTTTTTTTTGCCCTCCGCAAACCCTAGAGTTCAGATACGACGCACGATCATCCGAAGCCAAACGCCATGGAGTTCCCGGCTCGAAAAAGTCAAGGCGGCGTCTTTGAAGGCATCTACAAGCTTATCATGCGCCGCAACTCCATCTACGTCACATTCGTCATCGCCGGTGCTTTTGCCGGTGAACGGGTAAGATTTTACTATTAGTTATTGTTTTTTTATCAAGTGATTGATGCATGCGAAATGAATTGGGGTAAGGATTGATCGATTGATTTAAAGAACAGGGCCTGGTGGTTTTGCGTCCGTGCTGTTAATTAAGATGCTATTTTGATTTGAAAATTAGGATCATAAATGTTTGATGTTAATTATGATTCTCTTAGAAGGGAAAATTGGATTTTAGAGTTGATTAGCTAGGAATTTGCGGTAGTCACATCTCATATTCTGACGAGTTTGTTATGATATCTAATTTACATTGTGATTGATTTGCTTCGGCTTTGGGTGCAGGCTGTGGATTATGGAGTTCGTAAGCTATGGGAGTACAACAATGTTGGGGTCTGTATCACTATAGCCTTTTATCTCTTTTTTTATTGTTTTTTATTTTACACAGATTTGTATATGGCTTTTGCTTTGTAGTCGACCATGTAGAGAGCGTAGATGTGGGTGTGGTAGGGAATGATATGTAAATACTTATACACTTATATAGAATTACATGCCAGTTAAGGCAGTGTTTTATGATATGTTTATGGCAAACACATAGTGGTTATCTGGCAAGAATAGTTTAGTTAGGCAATCCTTTGTTCAACATTGCAGATAATAAGTTTTGCTGTTCAGTGAATGAGTATGATTTTTTGTTATGCTTTGTTTGGAATGTTTGTTAGAGTTACAGAAGTGTTGTTAGCTAAATGAATTTATTAACAGTATAGGCCTGTTGAATTTCTAGAAAATTAAGATGATATTACCTTTCCTGCTGAGTGCATGCCTTTGGTCTTGATGAAAATGAGGTGTTGCAAGAAGTTCCATGTGGTGTCACTAATTTGCACTATCCCTGCCTTTTCTGGGAATAATTACTTGTATTGCTCATAAGGTTTTGGAATAACTTATTGCACCACCCCTGCCAAGTTTCCTGATTTCATGAAGTTTTATTTTTGAGCCAGGTTGCAATGCATTTTGCATTCTATGCAGACAAGCAGTTTTATTATTGCTGCTATTAATTCTTTGAATTGGTTGAATCTATTGGAATCCATGCAGTAAAAATAAATCTCATGCTTGCTGTTTTTTTCTTTGTATAAGTTGGTTGTTTCCCCCTGAATTTCCCAATAAACTTCAGAGTTATACTTTTATTTTGTGGTGCCTCTTTATATATTTCTTTGCAGTGCTTTCTTGCCGATGAGTTATACCTCATCACCATCTCCTTGATTCCTTTTGTTATTTGAAATTCAAATTTGAGCTCCCTACCTCATCTGATACTTGGTGTATATTATCATCTGCTTTTTAGTATTGTGAAACAACATTATGGGACTTCTTGGACTGTGAATTGTTTTGATCTGAGATGTGCATGTCTAGTTACACATAGTGTCAGTGTATGCTCATTTGCTTGTGTACTCATTATTTGCTCAATTTTCAATCAAATTATGCTAGTATTCCAAAGTATGTGAAGTCCTAGACCGAAGGAACCTTGGCTGTGATTCCGGACTGATGCTCCATATCATTATTGGCATCACCCAACTTTAATGTTATGCTTTTTGTTCTGCTGCAGAAACGTTATGAAGATATTCCAGTTTTAGGGCAAAGGCCATCAGAAGAATGAGCTGAACTCCTTTTCCTGGCTGTTTTGAAGTCTCAAGTTATAAAATTGGAGCAAACATTAATGTAGTGGGTAGCAATTTTCGCAATAAGTATAATTTGTTTGGTACTTGTTTCTAATCCATGGTTTTCTTCAACTGACTTCCAGAATTATTCAAAAAGCATAAACTGTGCATGGTTACAGTGGTTTGGACGAGAATACTATGCTCAAGTTTACTTGATTTTTTTTTTTAATTTGATCGTATACCCATTTTTCTATGGTTTTTGGTTTCACTTTAACGCCATATTGCGTTCACTGTCATATATTTTTAGATCTTTCAAATTAAGGGATAACTAAGTGGTCTTAAGAGAGAGAATGTGTGCCTCCGATCAATTGCTTATTCAAATTGTGCTAACATATTACCTGCTTTAAGCAATTTACTTATTTCTGGAGTTGCTCAAGATTGAGGTCTTTGGACAATCAGGCTGATGACCACATAGAGGATTGACTATTTGGTCACTTAATCGTGTAATGAACAGACACAAATAGCTGAAAACTTCAAATCATATTCTACGAGAGCCACGTCTTATAGGCAGATTTTGTAAGCATGAATTCTGAATTATCAACCAGATTACCCGCTTATCACAAGCTATTCAATTTTCACGATTTACATTTAGTATTCTTGAGCTAAGTACTTCCCTTTCGGCGATGAGAACTATCACCTAACAATCCGTTCCTTACATTTGATCTTCGTTTATCTACTCACGTTGCTTGGATAATATAAATACATCCCACACTTGCCCAAGCAAAATCAGTTAAATGTAACGGATAACTCAATCTTGATTATTAAAGAATATGAAAAATGCCCTCATTGCATTATTGTTATACAAGAAATAGGCACAATAATTAGACCCAAATAATAATTGTTAGACAAAAACAATTAATAATGAGCATTAAAATCAGTATTGATTATTTCTCATGTTTAGCTTGGAGGTGGCACAACCGTACATGCAACCAGAGAAGGCAAAAAAAGCTCCTCTGGAAAGCTTCTTTCCTTAGCTCTCTAAAACAGCTGCTGTTTCAGCTCCACAGCTTTCATGCAAAGCTTCTACTGTTCATCCAAACTCACTCTAAATCGTGTTGGAAGTGTATGAAATGAATTGCAAGTTTTACTGTTTCACCATGAAAGAACTTTTACAACTGCAGCCGCCTACTGCACTTGGATTCGTAGTTACCTACATATGAAACTAGGATTAAATTCCTACCACAACACTTGCTACAGAGCTGTATTCTACATGAATGATTCCATTGTTGAGAAATATCCACAACAAAGGAGCTACTTTGAATAAGCAATAGTTGGAACCAAAGACATAAATGAGGCATCCAAACTAACCACTAGCCATGGTTATTTTCCTTGCAGTTTGCCAGGTCACCATAGCCATATTATCATCTTATACTTTTTAAGAATATCACAGTTTTCTCAAACTTGTCTCCACAACTACTCCATTTAAAACCACGAATAGTGTTTTAACATGCAAAAAATATCACCACCTTGGTTTCGAATAAACTTTATTCTCATTTGAGAGCCAATAAATATTCTTGATAAAAACTATAAATGCAAGTATTTAAAATATTAAACATGACATGCTTCTACGTATTCATAATTATAGAAATAGAGATTTCCCTACTTAGAGAACTTCTAATCTTACCAATGGTTGACCACAAATTTAATCAATCCATATTAATGCTAGTAACTCTCTTAGTTGTGCATGCACTGAGGACTATTTAGTTTTCTGCCTAGCATAGGCAGTCATGGCTTAAGTGAAAGTGTGGATATCTGGTGAGTTCCTAGAAATTGCAAGTGATGATAGCATATCATTCTTGAGAAATCTAAGAAGGTTGTATGAATTTCTCAGAAAACATAATCCGAATAGAACTTTGGGCATGAATGATGACTCCCTCTCCCTTCCACACAACCTCTAAGGAATTTATTTTTTTTTAACAAGAAAAGACAACAAGGCAAAATCTTCTGACCTGAAGTTAACTGAAAACACATAATATTCTAGTGTTAAATCATGAACTGAACAAACTAAATCCAAGATGGATGTTTCGTACAAAATTGCTTGACCTATCTTCCTTCAACATGATATTGAAAAAAAACAGTCAGAAATCTTGGCACAATGCTTTGCAAGATTCACCTTATGGAGAGCAGCAGAAAAGATGGAACAACTTACCACGAAAGCAGAACGAATCAGCTCCTCAACGTAGTCAACAGTTGCCCCTTTCACAAAATCATACGAAATATTATCAACTACCAATTTGACTCCTTCTCGCTCAAAAACTCTGCAACAGACAAATTTCCAAAAAACTATAAGAAAACTAAAAGAGAGAAACTGAAAAGTAATAGACTGCCCAAAACAAAGCAGAAGTAGAGCACCGGTCATCTGGCTCAATTTTACTCTCCAGGTCGAACACATACTGGAAACCAGAACATCCCCCAGTTTCCACCCCCAAGCGAAGCAGTTTTTCCTCTGCTGATCCTTCACTAGCTTTCAGTTCTTTCATCCTCTGCAAGAGGGTACTCGACTTAAGACAAAAGCTAGACATAAAATGACATAAAAATCACAAGCTTTCACAAATTTCTGCATAATATTTAAACGCACTTCCTAATCAGAATTCAGAAAGTATAAATCTTTTTTCTTTCTTGAAACATCTAATTCAAATCGCATATAGAAGCTTACTTTCAATTTCTAAATGATTAAGTTAAGACAAAAGGGTCTTTCTAATCTCAGGATAATCTGACAAAAGACCCAAAATCAAAAAGAAAAAGAAAAACATCAACTAAAACAAGAAAACAGAATTACCCGGATGCAATTATCAGTCAAGTGAATGGCATCATGAAGAGAAGGAGAAGGTGAAGTAGAAGAAGAAGGTTCTCGAAGAGCAGAGCTTAGAAGCCTATGGTTATGGCGAATCCGAGATATGAAGAAAGGTGTTAGGCGATGAATTATCGACGATCTCGACATGGGTCGCTTTAATTTTTATCGTAAGAGTTTTCAATAAATCATCACTCTGGTCTTGTTTCTGCTTCTTCCGGTTTGTTCTCTCCTTTTTGTATTTTAATCCTGAGAAAAATGAAAACGAAGGAGGAGAAGGAGGTGGATGGCAAGGTGCAGGGAGGCTTTGTGGCAAACGTCCGCGCACCACGTTCATGCCACGTGACCCACGCAACGTCTTGTCGTTTTGATTTTCATTGGTGCATGGATACAGCGCTTTGTCAATTAACCGTTTTATTCAGTTATAAAAATGAGTGTAATCGAGTTGAACTATTCGTGATTCGTTTAGAGTTTAGTTTGAAAAAAGTTTGTTTAAATTCATTTGTTAAGCTAAATAAATTGAGACAAAAATTTCATTTTAAAGCTTGTAAACTAAACAAACCGAATTCGAACTTCTTTAAGTTCGGTTCATTAAAACTCGCAAATATGTTCATTTATATATTCGTTTATAGACTCATTTATAGTCTCATGACCATGCACGTTATATTAAGTGGTGATATTAAATAGGTATAATTCAATTTAAATATTAATATTCAATAAATATCATTTGATTGAGTAAGTTAATATTATATAATACTAATTTTATATTAAATAAAGACAATACTAATTAAATTAGTAGTAATTAATATAAAATATTGCATATAATAATAGTATGTACTCATGATAATATTAAATAATTTTTTCATATAAATTAACATTAATATTATAATAAGTAAATATTATATAAAATTAATTAAATATTTAACAAATAAAAAATTTATTCGATAAATAAAAAATTAAGTAATATCTATATTTTAAAATTATATATAAGTATCAATATTAAATGATGTAAATTTAAAGAAATAGATAAATATAATTTGAATTATAAATTATAATTTAATTTGTATTATATTATTATAAAATTACATAATTTTAAATCAAAAATTACATATTTTTGAATTTTGATGTAAGTATAAACAACTTTCTTAACATAATTCTTTAATTTATAAACTACATAATTTTATAATTAATTTTAAATAAAAAATATAATATTTTAACAACAAATAATAAATTTTAATATAAATATAATATTAAATAATATTTATATTTTAAATTAAAATTACGTAATTTTAATATTATAAATAGTTTTAATGTAAAAAATACATAATTTGAGGTTTCGAGCTGGTCAAATACGAAACAAGCTTAGCTTGAGCTAAACTTTTAAAAGTTAGTTTGGTTTGAATTTGTTAATTTTTCAAACCAGTCGAGCTTGAATTTTAAAACTTCGACTCGCTTCAGCTGGATTAGACCCCAGCCTAGTTATAAAACAGTAAAGATCAGTTTTTTCTGCTTGAATCAGTCTCCGCTAAATTTGAAGGTACGGATTTGACAGCTTTGAAGAGGTCTCTTCCTTCAGCTAATTTCTTTTGATAATTGTTAATTGATTCTTCATTGTTTTGGTATTCGTTGATTTCCCATTTTCGTTGGATTTGATTTGGTTTGATTTTTATCGTCAAATTGCTCAATGGGTTGAGATTCGATTGGGTTTCTTTGGTTTTCGGTGGGTGTGGCTGGACATTCTCTTTCAGTCATGGTATCAAACATGTGGACTGCAACACAACAAGCCTCACCGCACATCATTATGTTCGCCAAGTTTTTGTCTTTTTAATTTGTGCGTCTTCCTGGCAAGGAGGGCTAGTTTAAATTGGTATCATTGATCAAAAGTCTTACTATGGACTGCAACACAACAAGCCTCACCGCACATCATTATGTTCGCCAAGTTTTTGTCTTTTTAATTTGTGCGTCTTCCTGGGCAAAGAGGGCTAGTTTAAATTGGTATCATTGATCAAAAGTCTTACTAATTTTGATAATTGTGTTTGCAAGTAAATTTTGATATGAGATGAGAGCTTTCAGTGCTTGACAATTTGTTGGACGCTGTAGATCTATAGATTCTTCACCATCATGAAGGGGACTGGTTAAAATTTTATTCTGTTGGGAATATGCAAATTAGATTTCCATATTTCAGGGTTTTAGTTAGGAGCTTACAGTTTTATCCAGTTTTGCATTACACTTACAGAGAAGTAAAATTTTTTTTGGAAGAGTTACATGTTTTTTCATTTAATGTTGCCGAGCCTTGACTTGCATTTAGAACTTTGCAGGACTGACTTGGTCAAGTTGATATTATTTGTCACATGTGAAATCTTAAGGATTTCTTTTAGGACAAGTCTTTTGATCCATCAACTTCTTGGTAGATTTTATTTCATTCGTGTAATGCCGCTGTAGTATTTCTATGAAGTGAGGGGTCACCTTTTGGCTGCTTTGTACTATAATTTTTAAGCGAAGCCTAAGTTTAAAACATTGGCGTCGAGCCTTCTTTAATGCTATAAGGCATAGAAAGGAGAACTGAAGCTTTGGCATTCCTGAATAGATTAGTTTATGAGGTTGTTTTCTGTTAATACTTCATTATCAACAGATTCAATTTACTATTTCTTTGTGCAGAGAAAAGATGCACAGCAGTAACTCATCGAGTGGAGAGACGAATGTCAAAGTACGGAGGTTGGAGATATCAGACAAAGGCAAAGGTTTCATAGAGCTATTACAACAACTAACTGTTTATGATTCCGTATCGGACAAAGAATTCGAAGATCGATTTCAAGAGATCAGTTCTTATGGCGATGACCATGTTGTTTGTGTAATTGAAGATGATCAATCTGGGAAGATTATTGCAACTGGGAGTCTTTTTATTGAAAAGAAGTTCATAAGGAATTGCGGCAAAGTTGGCCACATTGAAGATGTTGTAGTTGATTCAACCTGTCGAGGGAAACAGCTGGGAAAGAAAATTATAGAGTTCCTGACAGATCATGCTCGGTCAATGGGATGCTACAAGGTTATTCTAGATTGCAGTATTGAGAACAAATCATTTTACGAGAAGTGTGGATACAAGCAGAAAGAAATTCAGATGGTGAAGTACTTCAACTGAGAACTACATCTATATTTTTTCAGATGTGTATTGGATATCGATTTCTAGCTTATTCTATCAGAGAATCCTTTCCTATAACGAGGAACATTTGTTGCCAATTGGCTCACTGTTAGCAATGTGAAACAAGGCCCGGCTGATGATATGGGCCAGGCAAAGGACACATGAAAGAGTGCATATAGGGAAATTCTTGCCTAGCGGCCAGATTTGCAGCACATATTTCAAGTGTTTTATATAAAAATAAAACATAATGTTTATGTGTTAAAAATCTGACCATCATATGTATTACATTAGGAGTAGGCAAAAATTTTGCATACATTTTAGTAGTGGATGATGTATGCTGCAGAGAGGAGTCAATATGGGTCAGATATATATGCGTATATATTCACTTTCTTCCTACAAATTATATGTTCTTGGATTGAAAGTTGTGCTACATTCTATTGGCAATTTTTTGTTAGTTAAACTGAGAGTGCTCATTGTATTGACAATTTGGCATGAACATGTTTGCATCTTCATAATGGCATTTTGGTTGGATGGAGCCACAATTCTGTTAATTTTATTAATGGATGGCATTTAGGGGTGAGCATCACTAAATCAAAATCGAAAACCAATAATATCTGTTCGGTTTGATTTGTAAATTTTGAAAAATGAAAAATTCAATTAATACTGAAATAACCGAAATATATATATATCTTACAAAAGTATATGTAGTTTGGTAGAAGGTGCTTCTATTTTGGTTCATTAGATTTTAGGTTTGAATCTCTAAAATCATTTTTTGGTAATCGAATACCATTCAAGATTAAGTTTTCTATAACTAATTAAAATGTAAAAAGATATTAATATAAATGAAAATATTATTTTGAACATAGAGAAATTTTTAAATGCAATGTCAAATAAACTTGACTTTTTTCAAAAAAAAAAAATATATACCATTAGGCATCCTAATAATTTTTTTTATTGCTCTTATTGAATAGACATTTTTTTTAATACTAATTAGTATATAGAAACTTGATTCATTAATAACATTTTGAACAATTTGGTGAGAATATCATTCACAAAAAAAAAAAAAAAAAAAATCAACATATTTGGCACCAGCAACTGAGCTAATTGCTAAAACTGAAATAAATTTAAAAAATATAAGAATTAAAAATTAAGTAAAATTAATAATAATTTTTTAGATAATTTTGGCAATTATTTTGTAAGCATCAATCAATTTGTCGGTGCAACGCACAGTTTTGCTGCTCCCCTTCTAATTTACCTGTATCTGTGCTTTTATCTTCTTGCCTAGCCATAACTCATAACCAGTGCCGCTCAAAAGCTCCGCCCTTTTTATCAAAAGCTCAGTGGGTGGTGTGGTGTTTGTGCAATGGTTAAAGGATGCTAATACGGGTTCCAATCGTACTGCTCTAACAAAGCTTTTTTCTTCAGGTAAAGTGGCTTCTTCTTCTTCTTCCTTTTTTAATCTCAGGTTAATTTTTTGTTGTTGTTGTTGTTGTTTATAGTTGCTTGCAGGCTTTGTGATATTGGTTTTTGAACTTTTGGTCGGTATGAATGGTGGATTGAATTGGGTTTTTCATTTACTGAACTGGGTTTTGCACTATAAAATGTTGCAGTAGCTTTTTGTTCAAAAACAATGGTAGGAGTCTTAAGCAATTACTAAAATTTTCCTCTCTATTGTGTTAGTTTACATTTATTTTCTTGCAGATGTATTAAGGCACTACATGTCATATCTTGTTGATTTATTAGTGAATTATGTGGAGAGTCTTTTTTTTTTTTCCTCAATAAATTTGTATATTTTTTATATAAAAGGTTTGTTTTTGCAGGTTTGGCTGCTATCACTGGCTTCCTGACTCTCTTCTTTATTAGAATTTCCATTAAGTATCGAACATTGTCACAGTTTCCCATTCCTCTTTGCTGCATTATTCCCAGAAGAGCTCTGTTAGCTCGGTGATTTCTTGCATTACTTGAATCCTCAACCATACTTGAGAAGAATTGTGGTGTTTTGAAGCTGGTGAAAAGTAGATTTGTGGGAAGTCAACTTCTCTTATATGTAATTCCCTAGTGGCTTAATTTAGGAAATTAGGATGTCTTCTGTAATCTTGACACCCTCAATAGTCCCGTCCTCTTTGGGTAACAAATGCAAGGTATACTCCTTGGCATATCAGAAAAGTTCTTTGTCAAATCCAAGCATTTCCTTTGTTCATGACAAATGTTCATGGGCTAGCTTGTTAAATGTATCTAATAGAAAGAATTTATGTAGTACTCCCAACAATCAGAAGTTCACCGATGTATCTTTGGGTTGGGATGATCTAGACGAAGAAGATCCTGAAGACATGGGATCACCATGGGAAGGTGCAATTATTTACAAGAGAAACCCTTCAATTTCACACATAGAATACTGTACAACCTTGGAAAGGCTTGGATTAGAAAATGTTTCAACTGAGGTTTCAAAATTAAGGGCTGCAATTATGGGATTGCGTGTTACTAAAGCCGTGAAGGATTTCCCCCTTGGAACTCCTGTTCAGATCTCCATTGATGTGACAAGGAAGCTGCAAAAACTGAGGTTTGATGGGATCATCAAGACTGTTCTTACTCTATCTTGTAATCGGTATTTAGTTTCTGATCCTTCTTTGAGAGCTGCTATCTGCATTTATATTAGTTTTTGATCCTTTTTTAAGTGCTGCTCTATGCATTCTTGTAGGCTTGTAGTTGTAGTACATCCCATTATTTAAGCCACACTGTCATTTTATTTTATCTGTTTTCTTTTTCCAAAAACATTTTATTGCTAGTTCTTGCATCTCTCTTGAGAGAAAAGGACTTCATTTGTGGTGAATTTTATGCTGCTATATTGATAGACATAATGATATAGATCTCATTTTGTTGAAATTATGTGATAATTTTGCAATTGCATGCTTGAATGCATAGCTAGTTTGATGCCACACCAGTAAATAACTATGCAACTCTTGCTTAACACCTTGAAATTATCAGGAGTTGCATGGTTATCTATTGAGCTTTTTTAAATGAGAATCTGCTTTGTCTGAAGCTGAAAAGTAAAATAACTAGCAAAAAGAGAATGTAGTAAGGCAAGCAAGAAACTATGGTAACTAATCTGTTGCTGTTGCATATATGTAATTGTGTTATCAGAATGTCATAGAAAGACATTACTCATATGTGAAGTTTTTTTTCTTTGCTCATTTTACACATGCAATTAGGATTCATTTAAAATTATTTTTGAGAACTAAATTTTTTACATATTCTGAAACTGTCTTGTTCTCCTTTCCAAAAAATTGAACCTAATTGTTGGTTGATTTTATGTTAAAGGTGTGGTGAGCCAACTGCTGAGAGCATTTACTCCAACTTCTCACTTTTACTAAGTGAGGAACCAATTGAAGAACCAGAGGTTGTTGATATGGGAACGATCTTTGGTGAAAATAAATTTACAAGTGGCTATGAAGAAGAGGATGATGATGATGCTTCAATTGATTGGGATGATAGATTTTACTTTCCTCCCGAAGAAAAGGAAATCGATATTTCAAAGAACATAAGGGACCTGGTACATATAGAAATTACTGACAATGCATTATGTGATCCAAGTTGCAAAGGCGTGTGTCTCAAATGTGCTACAAATCTGAATAGAAGTAATTGCAGCTGTAGCAAAGAGGATAAAGAGAAAGGTTATGGTCCTCTAAGAGATTTGAGAAAACAAATGCAGCCATAAGGTTAAGCTTAGTTACACATCATCTGTAGCTATAACACCTTTTGTATCTGTTCTATTTCATCATTAGTTGCAAGGGAAGTAGAATCATTTCTTGTTTTTCTTTGATTGTTGTGGACAAGGAGTATGTAGTGCCAGCAGATCATAATAACCAAAGATTAGTAGCAGGAAGAATCTTTCTGTGGGGAGATGCATGTGAAGTGGTTATGATAAATCTTTTCAATTACAAATGGAAAGAAATTGCAATTAAAAAGAAAATTTACCATCTGTTTGAGATTTAGATTATGATGAATTTTATATGTGATTAAAATGGATTCCAAGATTTAAAAAAAAAAAAATTAATATCTAACCAAGACTTTTTGCTAATGAATTTGATGAAATAAATTATAACCCTTTAATTTTAGTAATCAATTTATGCTTGTTTAACCAATTTTAGCAAACATTTATGTCACTCATTGAGAAAATATAATTACAACCACAAACATACCATTTGAATTACTATTCATAATATATATAATGTTATTTATTATATTTTCATATATAAATAAGATTGATTTTAATTTTAATTTTTTTTAAATTAAATATTATGTTTTTTTTTTTTTTTTTTTCATTTCGAAATCGAAATCGAAATATTAATCAAAGGACCTTAGTAGAATGCCCACCAAGCTAATTATGATTTATAGACATCTTAGAAACATTCCATGAACAATTTTTTTTTTTTTTAAAAATTGAAAGTTAAAAAAGTTGTTACATCGTGATCCAAAAAAATTCATGTATACGCCACCGTATTAATCTCAAACATCGCACCCTGTACTTTACAGAAATGAGTCAAATGACCAAAAAAAGCCACCTTTTATCGTCTTCCTCTTCTTATTTTGGCTCCCTTCTATACACCAACTTTTCTGTAAACCTAACTTTTGAATTATTTTTTCAAGTTAATTCTCTATTTGAAGCTCTAAACCTTTTCAATACTCACTATATCAAAAGGATTTTCAATTTTTTGTTCCTTGAGTAGAATCAAAGGAAACAATTTATTTATTTATTTTTAAATTTTCCATTGATTTCAAATCTATGAATATATCTTGAATTTGAATTCTGCTAAATTGTCTTCATTTGATTGCATGTCCTGTTCCAATCTATACGGTTTAGCTTCCACTAAAGTAGACCCAATTGTTTGGAAATCTTGCTTTTACTAAAGGTGAAACCTTTACGTGAGTATATTTTTATTGGGTTTCTTTAAGAGACCTGAACTTGATTAAAAACGAAATGGCATCAGGTTTGCATCAATGGGAATCTGACCCTCTATTCTCAGCAGCTGAAGTTGTTCAAGACTCTGCTGACAGGTTAGGTTATTTACTATTTTCCCATTTTCTTGGATATTTTTTAAAGAAGAAAATGGTGTTTTTTTTTTGTCTACGATACAGAGCAGTAAACATAGTTTTCCTTGCAAAATTATTATTGATGAAAGAATTGATTTCTGGGTTTTTGCTTAAATTGTGGTTTATGAGGGAATTGGCGGGTGTTTGGCGCTTTGATTTTTTAGTTTGAAATTTTTTCTTTTATGTTTAAATATCCTTTTCTGTTGGGATAAATTCTTCTGTTTGGAAGTTTATGTGGTATAGAAGCTTGGGCTTGTCTTCTAATTGTGCATTTGCATTTCAGTTGCTTAATATGATTGTGGGTTGTGAAGATTAAATAACCCATTGAGTTGTTGACAGTGTTATACAGCAGGATGTGATTGAATTTGGAGTTTCTGAAATTTTGTAAAAGCAACAGCATTGTAGTCCTGTTATGGTCAATTGCGAGATTAAATCTTGAAAGTTTTTGCCATTTAGTTCAGAATGAGGATTCGTGATAATGTTTTCTGATTGTTAGCTTCTTTCGCAGTGTATTATGCATTTAACTGGTGGGTACAAAATGATACGGAATTTGGTCCTTACATTAGCATGGGGAGGTATATAATTACAGCAGACTCTTACGCCATTTTAATTGTAAAATTGTTGTTCAATATGTAGGATGGAATCGCTTTTTCGTCTCCTTTTGCATGACCAAAGTCTTCTTCAAGGTGACCATCCTGATCCCAGGCTGCTTATGTCCATAGAATATCATAAGCGTGATCTTGCAACTATACTTGAAACTGCAAAATGGCAGGTATTTTTTTTATTTTTTATATGAACTAGATTCTTGTTTTGTGCTTTAGTTGGGTGATCTTTTTTTTTTTTAATCAGCTGGAAGATTTTGAAAGAGCTGTCAACATTTCAGCTACACAAGACAAATCTCAAGCTAGGGAAGATGTAACTTCCAGGCATAGGCAGTTCATTAGAGCCATTAGAGAACAAGTAAATCATGTGAAGAAAAGTGTGGATAGCCAATCTATGGGAGATTCAATGAGAAATGCTGGATGGGTTAGTTTAAATGAGCAAGATAGAGATGGATTAGCATTATTTCTTATGGGGGGAAATACCACTGAACATTCAAAGCAGTATGAGATGGAAAACGAGAGCATACTGCAAAGATTTCTTGATCCAACCTCAGGATCCAGTTTAACAGATCATGAAATTGTTGAGCATGGAAACACAGAGTTTGAGAAGATAATACCAAGCGGAGATGTGCAAGCAGACCATTGCTCTTCAAAGGATGATTATTTTAAAAGGCTGGGTTCTCATCACGCTAATATAATGGGCTCAGATCTGCTAGACATCTCCTGTAACAGGCTCCGTGATGGTGGTTATTGGGATATAGAAGCTGATGAGGCTGCACCAAAAAATGTTTTTCATGAAAACAAGTCAAGGGGGTCCTACAGTAAAATGAACTTCCTTGGATTCTTGAACAATCTAGGGACTATGTGTGGGAGTAAGGTCACTAAGAGCTATACAAAGAGGTTGAAAGATGGAGAAGAACAAAGGCATTCCCCCACATGCATCGATGTTTCATATGCTGCACAGGTATTTGAATAATCTATGTTATGTTAATTTATTTTTTCCTTAAATATCAAAATTTAGTTGCAAAAAGGTATAATTTTAACTTTAATTTATATATTTTTTTGATGTACGAAAAAGTAGTATATTGCTGGTGAAGTAATGGATCTGGCATTTATATGGCAAGTGAACTATAATCAAGTGATACAACTTTTTCAGATTTCTTGATCATGAATTGTATGAACTTCTTACCATTCTTTAGCGTCCCTGAGTAAGTCTAAAGAGAATCTGCTACTTGGTGGTAAAAGCACAAACTACTATAGTCTAGCTGTGTCAATGTATTCAAACATAATGAGGGTGTATATCTTGTTAGCCTGAATAAATCAAGTAATAATGCTTTGAAAGTGCTGCATATCTTTGTAGTCAGAATAAATCACCTTTTCAGCTATACAGGAGAAATAGATGCTTACAAGCTTGATTCTCTTTGACAGGGTCAACATATGGGATCAATTTCAGGATTTAGATCTAGAAGCTTGGCAGGATTATGCTCTAGATTTCGAGCAAATCTGATGGTCATGGGCAGCAGCCTAGAAGCGCAGTATCAAAGATTTTCATGCCATATTCAAGTCAATCGGCATACAATGCAACTAATATTCAGAATAGTCTTCGCACTCATATTTTTTGGTAAGTACTTCGCCCTTGCGCAATATTCTTTGGATTTCTACTTTTCTTTGTTGTTTATAATGTTCTGCCTATAAAATCTTTACCTCATCACCTGGAATATGATGACGTTTCTGTGCATATTCAATTCAAAATTAGCTATGCTTCAGCCCCTAGAATTTATAATTTAGTGGATGAAATGTTGAAGCCACTGGATTTTCATATTGTCAGACATTTTTTTAGAACATGTTGATGTAAGACATTGCTAAGGCTAATCTGTTACTTCACATAAATATAATATTATAGCTTTTCCCTATACTAGTTGAGTTGCTTGAGGATGGACAACCTGAATACTGTTCAACAATTCTGCTTAAATTATGGAATTCATTTGGCTGCTTTTGCCTTCCTTGCAAGCTTGAGAGCAATTAGTGTTTCTGGATATGAATTTATTTTTAGATCATTGAGCAGACTTTTAATTATGTCATGGAAGACTGGCTAGTAAATTATTCGTATCATATAAATGTATGCTTTTTGGTCAGTTGAGAGGAAAAAGGGAAATGTTAACCTAATCAGATCAGAAATTTTTCCTCAAGGAAAAGAAATTAAAAATCTGCTCCTTTAATAATGTTCCTTCAATATCTTATTAGTGGTGCATTATTCAAGTGTATCTGCATCCTTGACAAAAGTCATCAGACAATTCTTGTGACGCTTGTGTTTTGTGAGTTCATCCGTTATTGGATTCTACTTGTCATGACAGATGTCAATGGAAAGACATTTTATGTTGGATTTGAAGGAAAAGAAAGAATGTTACAAGCTTTTATTTATATATGTATGTATTTTTTTTAAGGAGATCGTCTTGTGAAATTAGTCAACTTAATGGCACTTGTTATGCAGGGATACTGGTGTCCAAAATTGCATAAAAATGGTCAACTTCTTTGAACTTCTGCGAGTCCATGGAGAAGTTGCAAAATGTTCCATTTATGAACAGAAAATAATGTCCGAACTCCCTAGTCTCAAATATTATTTGGGGAGCATACCTGCTATCAGCTGCGGCTTAAATAGAGAAATTTATGGTCATGTGATGTGATGACAATTGTTGCCCGCTATCATTGCAAATACTTCACCTGTAACACATAATTGATTCCGACAAATTTGCTCACCTTTAGTTGTGATGGTTGTGGAATAGCATTACCGCTTCTTGTCATGGCTTATTTTCTAGCAGCAAAAATTACTTATAGTTACTGTAACATTATGAAATCACACGCTCTTTGTTCTTTAAAAGGAAAAAGTTGGAGGAATTTGTCAGTCTTGTGATTTTGTTATGATTTTGAATGCGCAGCTAAGAGGTGGCATTTAAACAGACTCATTTATTTGGCCAAAAAAAATAAAAATTCATCGAATGCTCTTGCGAGTCAGAAAGTGAAATAACTACAGGCTACACTTGCCAGTTGCCACCTGTCTAATATAATCCTTATATGATCTTTAGCGTAAATGAAGGATTTCTTATGCATAAATCTAACAGCATCAACATCAAATATTAGCTACAGCACACTTTTGTTGCAAAAAAAATATTGGTATATGATGGTACTCTTCGTAAACAGAAGTCTACATTCATTGTTATATCTACAATGTATACTCCGGGGAAGAATACCAATGAATCAGAGCATACAGTGGCCCGTGAGATGATTTCCTGTTCACTCTATAAGAGTTGAAATCACTAGCTAGATTAGTTCAATTGATGGGGATTATTGCTACAAATTTCAAATATGAACTCTATTGGCAAAAAATGCATATCGAGACAGGTGATTCTGTACAAGTCATTGTGAGTTCGCTATGGTTCCAACATTAGATTCCTCCCCATCGCAAGTTTTACGAATGACGAACCAATAGCTTAAAGGCTGTGTTCAAGTAGAGTTCTAAGAGTTCAACTCCTGAAATCACACAACAAATGTAGAATTAGTAGAAGTGAAACGGCACCATCAATGACAGGCATTTTTCAGAGAGCTTTTTTTTTTTCTTTTGGAATCATGGAGACTCCTCTCCAAATACATGCACTATATTGATGCTTATGATAAAAATATTGAAACCACAAACTTAAACTTCTAGTTCCTAACATTTCCCACTTCTATGTGTATTCATAATAATATGAGAGTATAACAAAATGTTTTGAATGCGATCAAAACATGGCAGCATTTACCGACAATAGCCTCTTACTCGGACTTCTCAATCTCTCGAAATCTCCTATCCCATTCACGGGCCTCAACATCTTGATCAATTAAGTCTCTGTCAGTGCTATAGACAATCCGATCCTGTCCTATGAATGTTCTTTGGGCCATATCCCGAGCACTCAGAAGCTGAATAGGAAATAAGGTGAAGGAATAAATCATCTCCAAATGATGTATAAACAAGCCATACACATTACATTAAAATAATAATGGAGCAATATACTCGAATAAAAGTGACTGCACCCTGGAAAATATCATAGCATGCCATTGTTATTGAAGACAGCTTCTGTATGGCAAGCACAATTTGTACATATAAAGCTATTTCAAGAATATAATAAATCATCACAAATGAATACAACATCCAAAGATAAGATAAACATCAATGCACAAAATAGCAAGAAGAATTCTAGCTTTTTAGGATAAACTGTAAGTTTGGGACTACGCCTGTCAAGAACACCCAGTTGCCAAAAAAAAAAAAGATGTTCAAAGTAAAAGAATTAAAGGGAAAGCACGCAAAACTTTTTAGGGGAACTCGCAAATCTGTCGAGAAAGCACCCTGCTTTTTATTTTGTATGCTGTGTGATAAGATACCTTGCATAGTTGCATCTAATAGGATAGCCTGATAGGGAATAATCCTCCCCTAGTTAGTCATGACAAACTATTAGTGGGCCTGGGTGGAATTGCGATTTTAATTATGTAGAAATAATAATATGTTGAACTGCCCAATGATTGAGACATTATTCACAACCAACTTAAAAGAAACCATGATATAAAATAAGAATTTAATGACTACCTTATGTCTTAGTGAAGGATCAGGCAGTTCAAGTTTTTGCGCAAATTGTTCCCTTGCTCGATTTCTCTTCTCTATTTGTGCATTCCTTTGGCGAACGAGGAACCAGCGGATCAAAGGAATGGCAAAGAAAGAACCAGCATATACCTGCAAATTTGGCATTGTAGATACGAGGACAAAAGCAAGGGGAAAACAATATAAACTAAGCACAATTGCATATCAAGTTCTCAGCCTGAAAATCATGAATTTAACTGTTTAGAGAGTTCCAATATTGCATATCAAACATTTCTTAGATATGGAAAATAGTCATCTACAATGATGAAAAGGAAGAATGAGGAACGCATATATACTATGGCTTTATAAAGCAATTCTTAAATATCAAATAATAATAAATGCACAAGGAGCAAGATAAAGTGAGTAGTTGTATCTTTATTTCTTTGGGCATTTTTTCTCCATCTATAGAAGACTTGTGAAATTTAAGTAATCTTACATAGAGGCTAGACAGAGTGATCATGCAATTTTTTAATTTTGATAAATATGCAAGCATTCACACAACCATATTGGAAACAATTTATTCAACTGCAAAGTAAAAGATGAAACTAAACCTGAAGTAAAGGAAATATGCCAGCTACAAAGTTAACTAGTCCACTTGGCGCAGCAGCAATATCCCTTCAAATCAAGACAGAGGTAGATAAATCAGATAGACCATAGATGAAATATAAAAATATCAAAGCAAGCATCAATACCAAAAGAACCATACTTTAACATGGCTCCCAGAACGATGACACCAAACAGGTTAACTCCACCTAATCCAACGACCATTGCTCTCTCTGATGCACCAGTCTTACTGCAAAAACAGAAACTCAGATTAGATGGATCAGTTTCAGAACAATTTTACAACATTTTGAGGCATAACCAAGGAAATAAGAACCTGAATTCCCATTTTCTCTCCCTGAAAAACTTCTCAAGCCCCCCAACCCAATCTGCCCATCTTCTGCCTACATATTCCCTCCTTCCACTCCTCTGAGAAGAAGCTGTACGCTGAAGAGAAGGAAATCGATAGAGAATATTACCCTGCATATTAGCAATTTAGATAAATCTTTAGTGAAATCTTCTTATCCAGGATATCACACACAATGCATAAATCATAAAATTGGATACAGCACATTTTTATACCTCTTCATCAATTTCTGGTTGACCATCAAACCGTAGAAGCACTGGTAAGATGTACGATTCATCATTCTGAAACCATGAAGAAAAATGAGGTTGGGAGCTCAGAAAGAAGAAATGAATGCATGTCAGACTGATTGGGTTAACCTCCAACAGATCCATGAGAAGTTCAGCACAGTATTGGGCTCAAGTAACAATATTAGATGCATGTTTAATATCAGAATTGCAACCAAATAAGGAACATACCATTCTGGACAGAACACAACAGATTTATTGCAATATTTACCAATAGAAATTGATTAAGCTTGTATTGACACTCATTCTAATTCCTTAACCAATTTTTGAATAAACAAGGACCCGATACACAAATTTTTGAGCATATACAACCAGATTTACAAGAAAACCTACGATAACAAACTAGATCATCAAGAAAAGTTATATAGAATTTAAAGAGATGAGAGGAAAAGAGTACTATAGTCTGGTCAGTAGTTTGTAAATCAAGAAATGGTGCAAGTTCTTCAGCTGCAACGACACCACCATTAGAGGAAATGTATTGTCCAATCTGCAAAAGCAACCCAAAGAAAAGGATTAAACAAATACAAGTATTTGAGTCAGTGTTATCTGCTCCACTGACAATGAAAAGAACAAATCCTAAGATCAAATTGATGCAACAAATTTCCAAATAATTGCTACTACCATGATACCATCAACCACAAGTGATAAATGACCAATATTCCTTCAAATCTGTTTTTGCACAATTCAAATGTGCTCTTTGGTGCACAACTAAACCTAGTGTTGCTACTAAGATACTCATCCTTATCCACATCAACCTTTTTATGACCTATTAGTCTGACTATCAGCTCTAAAACTAGGTAAACGAATAATTGACAGTAAAATACAAGTCCGTACTTGACATAAAGACCAGTAAAATTACTATTATGGATCAGATCTACAATACCAGTTGTGTTGAGAATCATTAAGTTATCTGATTGAATTGATTCACATTATAAGAACTTTCAGGCATTTAAGTACATTTGAATGGCTACTTAGTAAACTGAATGCTTACAAGTCTAGGGAAAAGAAAGTGAAACCCCGAAGATCAAGTCAGTATAACAAAGGGAAGAAATGCAATAGAAAGTTGACAAACTTTAGCAGAACTATGAAAACATGTAACCATGCATGAAGCAAAAGATAATACAGCAGTTGGTTTGAGAAATTACAACCAAAAGCAGTGAAATAAAATCTTTGAAGCAACGGACCACTGAATTCAGTGCTGAAGTATTACCAACTTCCACCTTTCTTCTTCAATTCCTTGATTAGGGTCACCATCTCCAAACACAAACGAGAAGACCTAAGAAGTCAATAAATAGTTGATTATCCTCAAATGTCAAAATAGCCAGTAGAAAAAGAACTACACATGAATCACTTCTTAGCTTACAGATTCAATGAAGTTCATCTTGGAATCATCATCTTTTTGTATTTGTCGCCTCCTATAGTAATATGGATCCCAGTACCTGCAAAGAAAAGAATCATCTAAAATTTCTCTAAATTTCATTTTTTCAATAGTTGGAAGATGGGGGACTTACAAACAAAGAGCAAGTGCAATAACCCATGGATATTTAAAAAAAGTATAAAATTCAAAATTCACCAAATATGTTGTCCAACATTCATTTTGGCAAAGCAAACATGCACATGCATATCCTCAAACTACCAAATAGCAATTTTGACAATTTCTAAATGGATGCTTCTAGAGTATGAAACTTAAAAACCTTAAACATGCCTAACCAAAAATCTACAGGTAGAATTCTTATATCACAATAACAGTGTGTAGAAATAGTTCATCCACTTTAAGCATAAAAATAGATACTTGAATCAAACCATATGCAAAAGCTGCAAAAATGAATTGATTACATAAAGCAGGTAGCATAGCAACATACAGAATCCAACTATGATTGTCCAAATAAATGATTGTATGCAATGAAGAGATTTATTAGACCTAGGCCCACTGTGAATATAGAATGCATAGCATAATGGAATAGTTACTCCAAAAACACATTTGCATATAAGGAAAGAGGAAAAGAGCAAAAAGGATAAGGAAAAAAATGGATTGTGAAGTAGAGATTTGCAGTGGAAAACAGCCATATCCACAAAAGAAATAAGTTGGGCCAGCAATGGCTAGATAGAAAATGTGGGAATGAAGGGTTCATTGCACGTTGATTAGCCATCCGGACATTGAAGTTTTTAGTCTTTCTTATTTCATTATATAAATAAAGGCAACAATAATAGCCCCCAATATAAATGTTTTCTTTTAACCTGAACAAATTATTCTATAAAATTATTACACTGATATTTTGCAGCCTTTATCAGTTTTAGATAGCAATGGGTAAACTGAATACAAGACATGATATGCTTAACTATAAGAAAATGTACCACATCTTTCATTTATTCCAATTAAATTATGCCTTTCCAATAAGCTATACCTTTTTCTTCAGCTATCAATAATTAAGTTTATCTATATTATCTTTTCTCCTTTTCTATTGGACTTAGCAATAACAAGTGACAACTAAAACCACTAACTCACATCCAATTATAATTATGAATAGCATGATTGAAAATACAAATCTGAATTATGTCAGTCCAGAGAACATACCAAAATAGATCTGTAGGACTAAAGTAAAAGGTAAACCCTGAATCATATGATCTGCCTCCACGTCTTCCACGATTGTCTTCCTCACTGTTACCAAGAGTTTTACTGTCAGCACTTTCTCTACCACAATGACTTAATTATAATAATAATATCTTGTATCACCATTGATACAGGACAATAAAATGCAATTCAAGAGCAAGTGTCATCAATCACCTTCTACTTGAAAGCAAAACAATAATTGTTGTGTAAACCAGAACTATTGAAGCAATTAATGCTGTCCCAAAAGAAACCCTAACAAGATATTCACCTGTTTCCTGTTACAAATAGGAGCAACATACTATGCATAAGCACATGTTTTAAAATTAGTCCAAGATACAATTCCAAAGAACAGCAGCATGTTATACCTTTGCCTTATCTACCAAGGGTTCAATTTTCATCCTGAATGACTTTGCAGCAAGCTTTGAACGAAAATCTTTAGGGAAAATATAAAGCACATCACCTTCATCTGAAACCTGTTGAGACCATCTTGAAAACAATTGCATTCATGAAATCAAGAACTTCAAAGAGCCACAGAAATAGAAGTGAAAAATAGCAAATGAGATTCATCTTACATCCTACAAATGCCAACTCACAAAACTGATTTGTTATGTTAGCTACCAAACAGTACAACTTAAATCTAACAGGCGAAAAAGATAACAATTTTTTCTTGTACCATTGTTAAACTGTGCATAACCGAATATGCCTAAAGCCCCAAAAGACACAACCAAGGAAATCAAAGGCTGAGCAAGTATATTCAATTTGCTTTTATCATTTGCACACTCTAAAGTACATAAGATCCAACATATGGCGGCCATATCCAATGCTTTAAAAATTGGCAAGGCTTACCCAAGAAAGCTATGTTTAGTATCTTTGCAGCGCATCCAATCTGAATTCAGAGTCTATTATCGCAGGCCCCTTAGATGTTCGTTCATTAATTACCAATTTTATGATACAGCCATAACATACTAGCTCTTTCTTTTAAATTGACCTTTAAATCTCAACTATCTTCAGTTGCAATTAGCTTCTACCATCAGCTTAACAATAATTTAGCAGAAACAACATTGTAGCACCAACAACATATAGTTTTTCAAAATTCTAAAGATGCAAGAACTTAAACAGCTTGAATTCCATTTCAAGAATTCTCCAACTTCAGAAATGCCACAGTTGCTAGAAGTCTATTCTTTTCAAAAATTTTAAAAAAAACACATTTTTTTTTTAAAAAAAGGGTTGAAATCCATGCCAAACTAGCTTAAAATTCAAGCAAAGAAAAAACACCTCCAAAAAGCCATTAGTATCAGCAGCAAGAGCCTGAAGAGATTTTTGAGCTTCATTTAACTTAAGACCAGCCTTACTAGCAACATCACCAATAGTAACCCTACCACCAAAAGCATCAACAGCTTCCATGGCTCGCTTTCTCACATCAGCAGACAATTTATCGGTCTCTACAGCACCACCAGGTCTAATTCCACTGGGCAAATCAATGCCCGCCCTGACCCTAACAGAAACCCTAGAAAATTTGGGAGAAGAAAATCGAGGAATGGGAAGCGATTGAAGAGAGGAAGTGAAAAAATCGGGAGGTTTAAGGCGGTTTGAAGTTAAAATGAATCGAGATTTTGGGGAGATAGTGAAGCATGTAGATATTGATGCCATTTTTTTTGTTTACAATTTTTGTTATTTTAGTGATTTGCCATGGGAGGGAGAGTGAGAGTTTTGGGAAGCTTTTTAGTTTATGTTGGTGGAAATGGAACTGCGAGTGGCTTAGAAATCAGTATTCCAGATTTTTTCCCAATTTTGATTTTCTCTCACTTTTTATTTTTATTTTATTTATTAAAATTGACCTATTGACGTAAAAAATTCAAATATTAATTATTTTATATTTTTATTCTAATTTTTTAATTTTAAGAAAATTGTACTGATTTTGCAATTCTAACATAAATAATTTTTTGGGTCAAAATTAAATAAAATGCAGATATATGATATATTATAAAATATTAAAATTACATTTTAATTTAATTCCAGTGATAATTTTTATTGATATAAAAAAATCTAAATGTTCAAAATTTTTGATAATTTTATGTCAATTTTTAAATTTTGATTAAATTTTTAATTTAGCAAATTTATTAATGTAAATAATTATTTATTTATTTAAAATTAAATAAAAAACAGACACAATAATAAAAGAATTAAATTTACTGTTGAGAATTGTTAAATTTATAAATAATTTTCATTATAATAATTTTAAAATTAAAATTTTTAGTATAAAAATTATTACTTTGGGTAATTTAAAATTTCTAATTATTTCAATAATTATATATTAAAAAGTAGTTAAAATATCAAACTTTAAAATGTAAAGAGAATTTATTATGTATATGTACACACGTATGCACACATAAACAATTTTTAAAATTTATCAAAACAATAGTCAATTATAAATTAAAAAACTTGTCACATGTGAATTTAATTTTTTTTAATTATTGTATCAACATCTTTTATTTAATTTTGATCAAATTGATTTTAAATTAAAATTGGATAAGATTGTCAACAATTGTAAATATTTAATTTTTTTTTATGTTAATGGATCTTTGTGGATTTTACAATATAAAGGATAAAATTGACATTTTATGGAAGCTATGCCAACATTTTTTGTTTGATTTTGACCAAATGCCTGTTTGTACTAAATTGCCAAAAATTGATGAAATTGCGATATATTTATAAAAATTAAAAAGTTGGGATAAAATTATAAATTGCTCTATATATATATATATATATATAGGAGAAGAGGTTATTAGCAATGTAATTTGTATGACGTGATAATATGCATTTTAGTGACTGAAAACTATAGAAGAGCTTGAAGTCGAAGAAATGGATGATTTTGAATCAACTAATTGTCAAATAAAGTTATTTGTTGTGATGTGAAATGCTTGCAAGGTAGCTTTGATTATGTATGCATTTAAACTATTATGGTAACAAATGGTCAAAAATTGTCTGACTTATATTCAAATATTATAAAAAATGGTCTGACTTGTACTCAAATATTATAAAAACTGGTAAAAAATGGTCTGACTTATACTCTAAGATGTTATAACGATTTGCTACATCTTTTGAAACCAAATAAAATAACCGTAAAAAAATAAAATATTGTTATTTAACAACTAAGTAGATAGATAAGTCAAGAAGGAAAGAAACAACTCACTCAACAATCCATAAATGTTTGATATCAGATTGAAAGACAATCTTATTTTCTAAAGTTGGTGGATGTACAAAATAGTCATCTGGTTTTTTTATTAAGAGTAAATGCTAGACAATAGATGTCATCTGACCATGACTCACAATAAAAGATTTCATCAAAAAGTAAGTATTGATATTTCTCACCACCACCAAAGTATAATGATACTAAAGGAAATGTATAGATGTCGAATGAATCTAATATTTCATAAAATCTGTCAAAGAAACCCTCTCCACAGCCTCCTAAAATTTTTTATATACATCTCGTGGAAGCCTTGTTGTTATAGTTCTTGTATCCAACATCACTCCATATTGATCCCCTCTTGGTTGCCATACACTAGGTTGTATTGGAATCTCAAAACCTTTAACTTTAATTCTAGTGAAATCAAGATAATATGGATTTGCATCCTTTCTATTTGAAAGCAATGACATAAAAATGAATTGGCTTTTAGCGATGGGAAGTCATCAACATAAGGTGTGGCATTAAGAATCCCATTAAACCAAATCATCACTTATTAGACAAAATGAGAACATGGAAGCATTAAACTGTGCTGGGAATGAATAAAAATTATTTTTGTTAAAATCTAATATTCCCGCATATAAGCCATGAATTTACTTACCATAATTATCTATCCCAAACTCAAAAGTTATTGTTTGCGAAAACTGACCATCTTTACACCTCAAACTTTCTTTAGCCAATACCCCAGACGTGAAATCACCATCCATATACTGCACCTTGTACCAATACCTATCATTATGTTACTTAGGACAAAGAATGAATGACTAACTCCTATCACATTCTTTAGACAAATAATCAATCTCCTCATGCAAAAGAAATTCTTCATATGTATAGAAATGATCCATCTTTTGTTCGAAGCAGTGATCGCATGAGTAGCATTGCAACCAAATAAATGAAGATCCAGTATCTAAATGCAAGTCGGTTTGAATCCTATTTGAGCCAATTCTCACTTAAACCATATGCACTCCACTAGGACAGCACGTAACCAACGATCACTCGACTTTTTCTTTGTCAAGAGCCAACATGAATGGATTAAAAGACTCAGAACCGTTGAAGATTGACTTAGCAAATGTTCCTATATGATATATAGGAAAGGTGAGTACAAGTAATGGGGCAAGCTGAGGGGTGGCATTATTATGATTTTGAGTGGACATCAATGATGATTGGAGAGGTAATGTAGTAGCAAAACAAAAAGATGCCACAAAGAGAACAAAGGCAAAAAACCTAGGAGAAAAATATGTTATTTTTTTACTAGCTTATAATTAGGTACATGAATCAATAATATACATCCCTATATATAACATAAAGACAATATGGGTGCTTATCATTTAATTTGTGCCAAATCTAGCTAGGTGAGTCACACATCTTAACTCTCAGAGTTAATATTGCAGTGTTTGAGCCAATCACAAGTGTTAACTTTTTGTGTTAGTTTTAGTGTTTTTCAACTAATTGTAAGTATTGGTTGAGTCATTACTTATGTAATTTTAGTTTGTTTCCTTTATATATATTTATGTGTTATTGACCAAACACAAAGAAATGAAAAATATATATTTTTTTAATATGTATAACTTTATACTAACCGTTGTATGAAATTATATAGTTAAGTCACACATCGTACATCTTCATAAGCGTTCATTGTGCACACTTGTTTCTTAACATGTAATTGTATGATATACAGTTGAGTCACACAACTCAAAAATGTTTATTGATACATTTAATTTGTCTATTTCTTGACATACATCTAATGGTAGGATTTGTAATATAGAACATATAATGTATGACTTAACTCATACAATTCTAAGACCTGTGACTCAACTGTTACAAAATGAAACATTATGAGATATTATAAGATGGGCGACTTGTAACACATATTGAATGATCATCACCTAATTACTACCCAAAAAATTTCTGCTATATATATGAATTCTAAGTTGATTGTTATTGTGAGTTCTTACTTGGCTAACCAATTAATGACAACTTTTTTAATTACATCATTCCAAAATCACTTTATTTCTTATTCTGAGTTGTTATCATGACTATGATAACCTACGATAACCTTTTTTTATTGTCAGCCTTTTCACTTTCATCATTCCAAAATCACCTCCATTAACTCTTATTAATGATCAATTAATGGCACTGTAAAGTCCACTTGACCTATAGTATTAAATTTCGCTATCCAATCACCCATCAATGGCCTCATTAATGGCCTATAATAAATTTCCCTATCCACTCTTATCATTCCAGAATTATCTTCATTAACTCTCACAAATGATCACTACCAAACATAAAACTACACTCTCTTCTTGTCAACTCACTTTGTTCTTCCAAATGACATTGTCTCCTAATATATTCCAATTGCATTATCTCCTAATCTATCCCCTTCATTAGCTTTCATAAATGAAAATGTTGCAACTAACTCTACTTAATTCCCATGCTTAGCTTCCCTATATACCGTTTAAAAGAGTGTGCAAAGTCAATGACTCCAAGTCTTACATTAAACTCAAGTTGCTCATGAGAAGGAAAACTTTATGACACCTTTATTTGCACCTGACCATGGAAGCATGTGGTTGAAGTAAGGATCATCACATATATATTTAAACACACCATCTTAAACACTGAATCTCCACTTAATTGGTGGCAATGATATTCATCATGTGTTCAATGCTTTGAATAAAAGAGGAATTTTTACTATGAGTTTGAAGTATCTCCTTCATATGAAGAAGCCTGCTGCTTTTATTATGCATGTGCTTTGCACATGAATAAAAAGATTTTTAGACTCGGATTAGTAGTTCTTCTAATTATTGTTACTATTATTATTATTATTAAATAAAAATTTTAAAAACAATTAAAATGTTATTTTTTGGAAATTAATTAAAGTGATATTTATTTATATAATAATTTGATATTAACTTAATACAGTAATAATTCATTGCAATTTTGATAAATTTTTTATTTGATATTCTAATATTTTTTATAATTACTATTTTTCTCAACTTTAAAATTATAACTTAATACAGTTATAATTCATTGCAATTTTATGAAACTTTTTATTTAAGTTTTTTCAATATTTTTAATATTAATACTATTATTTAATCAAAGATTATTTTGATGTAATTTTCTTATTTTAACTAATAAGTAAATGATAAAGATTAATTAATTAAATTTTAACTATTTTTATAAAATTTGATAAAAATATCTAAAAAAGATAATTATACTACTTTTCTTACAGAAATACTACTGTTGAACAAATTGTATGCTCTACTTTTTTAAAATATGATTAGAGATACAAGATAAATAAAAATGTAATTAATTTAATTATAATTATTTATGTAATAAACTTTAATTTAATAAGTATTTAAAAAATAATAAAAGCATCAATTTATTTATATGTCAATCTAATTTTTCAATTTTGATAGTGTTACATTATAACATAATAGTTTATTACAATTTGAATAAATTTTCTATTTGAACAATTGTACAACACCCTTTTAATTTTTTTTTTAAATAATAACCTAATTTTACATACATGATATAGCTATAATACAATAATTTATTACATTCTTTATAAATTTTTATTTAAACATCACAATCTTTCATAATTAATTATTTTAAAATTTTATTAATTTTGATTTTAATATATATATATATATATATATATAGATCTAGTTAAAATAGAAAAATATATATTTTAACGAAATTACTACTAAAAATTTATTTAATATAATTTTGTTAAGAGATAAAACAAAAGTTAAGCTTTTTTTTTGGTCAACAAAGTTAACCTAATTAAAATAGGAAATATATATATTTTCAATTAAATAAGAATTACATATTAATTAATTTAATTTTTATTAGAGATAAAATAAAAGTTAACCTAATTATAATAGGAAATATACTTTCAATTGAATTAGAATTACATTTTAATTAATTTAATTTAATTTTTATTAGTAAATGACTAAATTATCCAATTTTTATATGATAATGAGTGAAAACTTTTTCATAATTTTACATGTCCTCCTCTTTATATATATATAGATATATATATATATATATATATATATATATATATAGGGAAAATGATCAATTCTATCCTGAACTATAGACTAATTATCAATCTAATCCTAATTTCAAAGTCATTTCAATTTGCTCCTCGAAATTTTTGAGTTGTTCCAATTCTATCCAGACGACATTGAGCTTGTGTTAGAGATGACGTGACAATCTAACATGGCTAGCAGTGTCTGACATGGCAAAAAAAATTAAAAAACCTAAAACTCATCGTTTTACTTGGTATAAAACATCGTCACTTTGGTTAATAACACTGGCATTTCCACTCAAGACAACTCTTGAATCACCGCAGTTTGCGATGATTATCTCGTCTGGGGTTATAATAACAACAACAGTTGTGGATCCAATAATATCGTTTTCTGGTGTTTGCATCTTGCATTTACAATTAGCAGCACCCACCACTTCTTCTTCGTTCCACGCTATCACTTCTTTATCCATCCTACAAAAGCTTCTCTCGATGGCGCTTTTCCACTCCCCTCTTATCGCCACGACACCTGCCTCTTCCCTTACTAGCTCATGCAGTCTTTCACTGCATCTCATTGCCACCTACAAAATAAACCCCAAATTTAGTAGCTCCAAAACTCTTATAATGCTTACAAAACATTAAGTGAAACCTAAATTTAGCTTACATGAGAGCGACCGTGACCATCATAAACACCAAAATAGCGCAATTAGGTGGTGGATTCTCTATCCATGCGACATAAAAAAGGATAAATTGCTACTGTGTCTTCCATGTCTCTTCTTATTCCACAAACCGAAGCCACTCCGTATCTTGGATATGGAAGGCTTTAAAATAAGATTCAAAACCTTACCCAAAATTACAAATTCTTTAGTCTTTTATTTTCCACTTTCAACTGTAACAACGATTTTTTTAGTCTTCATTTTCGACATTTGATGAGAGTTCTTCAGTACCATCTCCAAATGAAGCAGTCAAAGATGTTGTAACTTGTAATTTCCTGCGTTTATTACCATTAGTCTTAATATTATTATTATTATTATGATCACCATCATCATTACCTTATTTTTTTTTGTTACTTCAGTGACAAATTTAAACCATCCCAAATCCATTCTCCTCCTCTTTGCTACTCTTGAACTGCCTTTGAAACTTGAAAGTGATGTTGAATAAAGGTTGAAACTTGAAAGTGATGTTGGTTTTAAAGTGAACATTGTAAAACATGAATTTTAGGTTTGCAGTGTTATTAACCAAAGTGACACTGTTTTGTAATTCAAAGTGACGCCGTTTTACACTAAGTGAAATGGTGAGTTTTAGATTTTTTTAATTTTTTTTGCCATGTCAGACACTGCTTGATACGAACCCTACCTATTATAGAGATAGAACGCGCATCCAACTTTGAATATTAGCCCAAGGATCATCAAGGATAGGTTGTGTTGACGGAGCTAAACCCCTTGCTTATTAGATGGAAGCAAGATACTTAGCTATTAATAGATGAACAATCACACAATCCTAAGTTTAATCTAACCTAATAATTTTAGTGAAAGGTAGAAGTGAAACAATCCAAGAAAACTTGCAAAGTTTCAAAAGAACAAAGATGAGAAAAAATCTCACTTAATTGATTATAATTCAAAATCTTAATAATTCATTTGTTTATAGCCCTAAGATGACTATTTATAATAAAATCCTAATAATGAACAAAGTTGGAAATAAAATAAACTTCATAAACATCAAAAAAGGAAAACCTAGAAAAATAAGAAATTTTGGCCTGACGTAAGACATGACTGTGTCAAAAAAATGACTGGACTATATCACTCTAATTCTCTGAAATATTACTCTTAGGCACAACTATGTCAAAAAGGTGACACGATTGTGTCTGGTTCATGTGGATAGAGTTAGACAGAATGCGAATCAGACATGGTTGTGTCAAATGTTCAACACAATTGTGTGAAAATAAAGATGATTAAATTAGCCAAAATGGTCTTCATAAAAATTATAGCTCTTTGTCTTATATTTTCATAATCACCTTAATCTAACTTATGTAACAAAAGTTATAGCCAAAATACTGAAGTATGCTACAAAAAGACGATTTGATTAGAATTAAGTCTAGGCTCTTATTAGGATCATTTCATTCTCTTCCTCTTGAAGTTGATTCATCCTAGAATCATAGTTATCTTCTAAAGTTGATAAAGTTATAGATCCTCGAGGGTCAAACACAAACTCCTTGGTTAAGAACCTCTCATTTGAAGTAATGATGCACACAAGTAGCTTCAGCATAACTTGAACTTGATTGTAGATTTGAAATATAGAACTTCTATTCATGAACTTGTAAGCATTGAATTCTTGTTGCTTCCTTTTAAACTTAAAACTTGAATATTTCAAGTTCTCCTTATTACGAGTGAAGAATCCATAGATTCTCTGATAGGCGTAAGGTACTTCAACCATATGCTCAAATGGATCTTCATATGGTATAAAGCTCGACAAAACAACTTTCAAAACAATAGAAGAATAAAAATTAGAGTCCTTAGTATAATCACGATGAATAACCAACTCTTGATTCTTCATGATACTCTCAATCTCAATCTTTTTCTTTTCACTCATGCCTTGCTTGTTTTCTCTCACCAAGTGTTTCCCATTTTCCTAACTTTGCTTATTCAACTCATTTTTAACACTTAACTCGCTTTTTGCTTTTCTTTCAATTTTATTAGTTTCCCTCCCCAAACCATTCCCAATTGAAGATCGAAACTCTTCACTTTGTTGAATAATGCACATGTCTTCAAAAGTTGTCTTTAGTGGTAAAGTTTCAACTTGGCACTCTTCCTCACTACTTTCCTCCTCAACTTGTTGCTCATGTTTCTTCTCATGATCACTCAATGCTATTTTAACATTAGCACCACTATTATTATTAATCTTATCACTCCAACTTTCTCTCTTTAAAGCAAGTGTAATTACATCCTTTAAAGACAAAAAAAGTTATAATTGTACTACGAAATCAATATCTTGTCTAATTTCACTCTTAAGCCCACTTATAAATCTTGCAATTTTCTACCCTTCAGGTTCACCTAAATCACTTGCAACTACAAACAACTTAAACTTTTTAGTATAATCTTCAACACATAATTCATCACCTTGTCTAAGCCTTTGTAATTTAAAATAGTATTCATCCCTAATATCATGAGGAATAAAATATCTAGTCATTAATCTTTTCATTAATTCCCAATTTCTAACCTCATTATTCCTATTCTTTCTTAACAAAGCCTTCAAATCTTCCCACCTTATAGCAGCTCGACCTAAAAACTTACTAGGAGCAAGCATGCACTTTTGGAATCATTTATTTCAAGAGAATCAAATATCTCATCTATTTGTTGCACCCATTTCAAGTAAATATAAGGATCATTCCCACTGAGAATATAAGGCATGTCCATACTAAAAATCACAATAGAAAAGATATATAAAAGAAATCCTCACAAAGCACTCCCTTACGTGTTTACACTCAAGGATGTGAATGCTCTTGTGTTTTGCTTAATTTTTTTTTTTGGCTTTTTTTTTTCAATTATGATGTTTTTAAATTTCTAAAAAGGATTGAGAAGAAGAAGAAGAAGAAGAAAATTAAACAAGAAAATTAAAGGATAAGTAACCAAACCTTGAAGTTTGGCTATGATACCAAACTAATACGAACCCTACCTATTATAGAGATAAAATGTGCATCCAACTTTGAATATTGGACCAAGGATCATCAAGGATAGGTTGTGCTGATGGAACTAAACCCCTTGCTTATTAGATGGAAGCAAGATACTTAGTTATTAATAAACGAACAATCACATACTGAAAGGTAGAAGTGAAACAATCTAAGCAAACTTGCAAAGTTTTAAAAGAACAAAGATGAGAAAAAATCTCACTTAATTGATTATAATTCAACAACTTAATAATTCATTTGTTTACAACTATAATGACCCGTATTTTTAATTATTAAATTAAGTATGGATTTTAAGAGTTAATTACTATTTTTATGGAATTGTTATTAAATAAGTATTTTTGGTAAATATTATGATTAAAATTTAAGTTGAGTATAGTGAATATAGATATTTGGATATAGAATGATTTGGTGGGGAAAAGAAATTTTTTTAATATTATATGTTATATGTTTTAAATAAAATAGTAAATAAATAATAAAGTAATATATATATATATATATAAATCACCTTTTTCTTTCCCACTTTTTTTTTGGCCGAATGCTCTATTTCACCCCTAAACTTTACACTTTTGACCCATTACACCCCTCAACTTTCATTGCTACCAATAGCACCTCTAAACTTTTATTTAAGACCTATTTCACTCTTGAAATCAACATTTTTAACCTATTTAACTTATGACTTGCCAGGCTGTACAATTGCGTGAATATCACGCATTTTAGAGCAAGTGAAGAATTGAAAAGATCACTGACACACATATATAAATAATAAAATATATGAAAAAAGACTAAGTTACTATATAAAAGAAAATAAAATTTACAATTGAATCCTTTATCTTTATTTTCTCATTTTTATCATCCATTAGACAACCATACCACCGCCCACCATTCATGCACCATCAAAACCATCACCACTTTTTACTAAAGATTCGAATATTGTCACACATGGACATCATTTGATTTTATAAAATTAACAAGTAAACTAAAAAGAAAATAAATAATGAAAATTTCTTCATTGGCATTATATCAAACAAGTGGTGAGGATAATAAAAAATCTTCATCATCACTTGAAAAAGAAACAAAGTTTTTATTTTATAAAGTTGTGATCTTTCTAGGGCCAATGCATCAACAATCCTCTGTTCATGTAGTCCAGCAACCTAAGACAACCACTGATTAGAATGCAACATACAATTTTTGGTATTATTTACATAATGTAACTAATCGGCGCCCCTTCCACTGGACCCATATTCAAAAGGCAAACTATATATATATAAGACTGAAAAGAAATAAATCAAAGATAGAGCAAGAAAACCTCACCGTCTGCAATTATCAATAATACATGGTACCGACCACCACATTGTTTGACAATGGTCATTGCCATTTCAATGATAGGTGCAAATGAGGTCGGCACTGTCGTTAAATAATTCTAACAGGGAATCAAGTTGTCTTTCCCAGAGGGAGCTAAAGCTTTCCCAATGATGCATATTGCTTGTTCATAAAAAAATCTAAATGTTCAAAATTTTTGATAATTTTATCTCAACTTTTAAAGTTTGATTAAAATTTTAATTTAGCAAATTTATTAATGCAAATAATTATTTATTTATTTAAAATTAAATAAAAAAGTAGACACAATAATAAAAGAATTAAATTTATTGTTGAGAATTGTTAAATTTATAAATGATTTTCATTATAATAATTTTAAAATTAAAATTTTTAGTATAAAAATTATTACTTTGGGTAATTTATCTCTTGTAATCCTACTATTATATAGTGGAAGAAATTTTTGGAGTTTGTCCCGTGGACGTAGCCCAACACTAAGGGTGAACCATATTAAAATTTTGGTGTCATTTATTATTATTTATACGGCAGATTTGACCGCCTATTTAATTCACCCATTGGCCGGTTTGATCGCTTCCATATATTTATTTGTTTGATTATTTCTGCAGTAAATTTTATTTTGTCTTCGTGAAGATTATTCTACTGTGCTAACACTGTCCAATTTTCCCAACAAGTGGTATCCGAGCCGTTGGTTCGTGTTCTGGAGGCATTATTAAATACTGCAAAGATAGAGGCTAAGACTAGCAAAATGGTCAACTTAAATGGCACAAATTACCACATATAAAGAAACAAGATGAAGGATCTTCTATTTGTGATAAAATTGCATCTACCAGTTTTTGCTAAGACAAAACCCGATGAAAAGAAGGATGAGGAATGGGAATTTGAGCATGAGCAAGTGTGTGGCTTCATTCGGCAGTTTATTGAAGACAATGTGTACAATCACATTTGTAATGAAACTCATGCACAAAAGTTGTGGAACAAGCTTGAGGAGCTGTATGCTTCAAAGATCGACAATACTAAATTATTTTATCTGATAAAATTAATGAAGATAAAATATCGGGAAGGCTCTTCTATCGTCGATCACTTGAATGAAATACAAGGGATTGTGGATCCGTTATCAGGGATGGGCATAAAATTTAATAATGAAATTCTTGCTCTTATGGTGTTGGCTTCTCTGCCAGAGTCATGGGAGACTTTGAAGATTTCACTTACAAACTCTGTACCAAACGTTGTAGTGAATATGGAACTTGTCAAAAGTGGTATTCTTAATAAAGAGATGAGACGCAGATCAAAGGGTGCCTCTTCAATGCAGTTAGATATTCTTGTTGTAAGTTCTAGGGGGAGAAGTGAGACTCGAAGCTCAAAGTAAGGAGATAAGAGCAGGGGAAAGTCAAAAAGCAAGTATGCCAATATTGAATGCCATTGCTGCAAAAAGAAAGGCCACATCAAGAAGTTTTGTCAAAAGTTCATCGATAAGAACAAAGGCAAAGATGAAGAAAGATGACAACAGTGATGATGATGAAGCAAATCTCCTTAGAGATTTGATGATGATACTGTTAATCTTACTACCCATGAAACTAGATGG
>CATIWM010078787.1:0-22859 GCA_949671775.1 Mallotus repandus
AAGGAACAAAAGCATATGCATATGTAATATTTGAATTTTGTATTTATTTTATGAGATGTTGAAATGTTTGTTTTAGCCTTTAGAATTTAATTTATGTTTATATTCATTGAGTCGCGACTCACCAAATCACAATTATTTTTCTAGATAGAGAAGCTTGAAGTGTGACTATTTTGAAGCATATAGCATGATAGTTAAAGCATGGAGCATAGGTTTTTGGCCGAATCCAGACTCTCTCTCTCCTTATAGCATACATATGCCCATTAGTTAATGTAAAATATTTGTATGCGTGTACGGATAATTATAAATATGTGTATAATAATTACACGTGACTAAAGGATGATTAATAATGAATATGAGATATCACGATGTGTATTAATACTAAGTGTGTAGGGTGTTACATAAAGTTCTCAACCCTCAGCCTTACCTAATGATGAGGTTGATAATGTCATTTTCTTATTATTTTTTATTAAGATTTTTGTTAAAATATTATATTTCTTATGGATTGTATTTAATCATTCGTGATACTTAATAGGTTGAACAAAGTACAAGAATAAGGATATCGAGTTTTCAACCATCACCAGTACTTAATAAGCTAGGCATTAAGTCCAAGTCCAATAGTGAATTTTCTCAGCCAAATAAAAGTGAACATTCACAAATAATACATTTTTTTCAAATAAAAGTTAACGCATGTTTTTTTTTTATTGCTGGAAAACTGATGCATAATCTTTTTTATGATAAAAAAGTTGCTCAAAAACATTTTTGCATTTCAACCAAGACCTTCACAAGCAGCTTGCAATGTACTAACTCAATACCAGACTCAAGCACCCTAGAATTAAGCCCTTAATAAGCAAGCATCAAGTCAACCATATTGCAGTTTAGATATTATGAAACAAATAATTTCTAGTGCTGTAAAGGTTAAAACAAAAAAAATCTACTTTATTAATGATAACACCATCAAGTTATCAAAATTTTAAGAGGGCTTTTGAATTGGCATCATTAGTAACTAAGAGACCCACTGCTCATTGAAAAAAAAAAAGTCTGTAGTTATTGATGTACAATGAAGCAAGACTAATCCATTTTGTTTAAAAAAACTGAGTTGATGTAATTAAACTTAACAAACTCAGTTTATTTTGTGATGCATCTTAGAAACCTTAATTCTGGCTAAATGCAATGTTTTTTGAACATCTTACTTATGTGTTTAGCACCAATTGTATGGTAATATTAAGTACTTTTCAACTTAGATATTGTGTCATTTTCAAGCATACTACTATGACTTAACAAGTCAATTTAATTCATTATACTATGTTACAAGAACAAGTCAATTTTTTTTTTAAGAAAATAGGAAACTTGCACTAATAAGAAACATCTGAACATAACACATTACATAACCAAGCAGGAGGAGTTACTCTCCACTCTCCACTCTCCACCACCAAACAAAGAACCTACTACTCTTGCAACATAATGAGCAGAAGAGTTCGCTGATCGTCTAACAAATGAGAACTTCACTTCTCTTAAAGAGCTAACTAGTTAAAGACAATCTTCAATGATGACGCCAAAACCATTAAGACCAAATTGTTTATCAGATAAAGCTTGATACACCTGAAGAGAGTCCATCTCAATGACCACTCAATCGAAGCTATAATGTTTGACCCAGCTGAGAGCCTCTTTAACTCTTAATGCCTCAGCCTCTCTACCAGAAAAAAGACCTGGAATTGATACACTTCGAGCTGCTTTAAAATCACCATCATCTGAGAGAATAATAGCACCTAGACAGATCTTCTTCTGACTCTAAAAGACTGCAGCATCAACATTGCATTTTAACCAATTTGAATCTGGTTTCGACCATTTGATATCCTTTTATTTTGCGACCTTAGGAAATCATTTACAAAATAACAGGACCTACGAGCATATTACCATTAGGAAAGATACTGGCTCACTGAATTAAGCACCTAAGCAGGCTGACCATACCTCTTATTCCAAACTACTTTATTTATGTTTGGTCAAATGCCCCAATAGATCATAGTTGTAAGATTACTGTCATCTTTCTTTTTTTTATTAAACACGGCCTTCAACCACTTTGCAAATGTCACATTCTAGCCAAGCAACGCAATTGGAGACGTAATCCAACGCGACTAAGTAAATGGGCAATTTATCATAATGTGAGACATAGATTCCATACCTACATTACAGACTTGACATATAGGAATAAAATCCACTCTCTTAGCACCGAGATTGTCTGCTGTTGGAATAACATTAGATACGCCATGCTAGATTAAGTTCCACACCTTAGCAAATATATTAAGGGACCATAAATCTTGCCACATCTGATCATCTTCCACCGGAGACACATGATAGAGAAATTTATAGCAAGATCTGACAGAGTAATTACCTTTTGAATCAGGAAGCCATTGCCACATATCCTCTTGATTTGACATACTAAGAGGTATATGCATGATAAGGTCCCTGTCTCTTTCATTAAATAGATCATTAATAATGTCACTAAATCATCTTCGTTCATCAGGCTTTAAAAGGCATGACACTATGCTATTGCTCAAAGATTCATGAAGGTCAGAGGTTACATAACCATTATTTAAATCAAGTAGCCACAGATCCTTTATAAGCAATATACTAGTACCGTTCCCCACCTACAATCTACTCCTACTTATTACAACATGTTTAGCTACAAAGATGGCCTAACTCAACATCCCTAAATGACTTCCCATGGAAGTATCGAGCTCCAAAAATTCTCGACACCATAGAAGAGGGATCTGTTAAAAATCGCCATGCCTTTCATCCTAGCATTGCGATATTGAATAAGGATTTAAAACTAATACCACATGCTGTTTTTGGACGACAAAGACTCTGCCAACATTGCCAATTGATACCTTTATGACCATCTCTTTTATCTCCCCACCAAAACGAATTGAGCATCATCTCTAGCTCCTTACAAAGGTCCTTAGGGAGAAGATATAAGTTCATTGTATAGTTCAGCACTGCTTGAGCAACAGTCTTGATCATGATTTCCTTCCCTGCTCGTGAAAGCAACTTGCTTTGCCAACTACTCACCCTCTTCCATACTTTATCCCGAACGTATTTAAACAAGTCATTTTTATTTCAACCAATCCTAAAAGGAAGGCCCAAATATATACCATGATCATTAGTACCTCTCATACCCAAATAATCACATACAGCTTCTCGCAAACTATCATGGGTGTTAGCACTAAAAGAAACAGAAAATTTGTTAAAATTCATTACCTGTCCAGAAGTATTACCATATATTGTTAGAACTTCTTTAATCTGACTTGTTTCTACAGGCGTAGCTTTAAAGAACCAAAAGAAATTATCTGCAAAAAATAAATGGGTAACCAATGGAGCACTTGTAGCAACATGAACTCTATGAATCAAACCTGCCCTCTCCTTCTTTCTTAATAAAGAACTCAAACCCTTTGCATAGATTTAGAACAAATATGGGGATAGTGGATCCCCTTACAGAAGGCCATGTTCTGGAATGATAGGCTCGATCTCCTTTCCATCATGAATCACATTATAAGTCACACTAGTAACACAAAGCATTAACTTTTTTACCCATTATTCATTAAAATCCATTTGCACCATCATCTGTTCCATAAATTCCCATTCAACTCTATCATAAGCCTTTGACATATTGATTTTAAAAGCTGCATAACCCTTCTACCCTTTCTTTTTCCTCTTCAAATAGTGCATAATCTCAGCTGAAATTAAGATATTATCAGTTATTGCTCTCCCAGGATCAAAAGCACTCTAAAATTCTGAAATGACTGAAGTTAGCACAAGCTTTAGCCGATTAGCAAACATCTTTGCAATAATTTTATAACTTACATTACAAAGAGCGACGAGCCATAAATCTATCATCAACTCTGAATTGTCCTTCTTAGGAATAAGAACCATGGAAGTTTGATTAAACCCATCTAAAAATCCAGCCTTCTTAATGCAGTCCAAACAAATAGTCGTCACATCATCTCCTACAACATGCCAAATTTTTTGATAAAACGTCGGGTTTATGCCATCTGGACCTAGTGACTTATCAGGATGCATACCAGCCAATGCATTCTAAACATCTGAACGCAAAAATGGGGCTGTTAAATGCTAGTTTTGAGCATCAAAAATAGTAGTTTCCACACAATACACTACCTCTGTGTAATCCACACCACCAGATGTAGAAAGAGACTTGAAATATCTTGCAATTAGATTATCCATTTCCACTCTTTTAAAACACCATGAAACATAATCTCTTTTGAGCTTCATAAAAGAATTCTTCTTCTTCCTGCTAGAAGTAGAGGCATGAAAATATATCGAATTAACATCACCATCCTTTAACAAAAAATGTTTAGAACGTGTTTCCAAAACACCTTTTGGCTATGTAACAACTCATTGTAACTCTTTTTGAGCAAATTAAATTCATTCAAACTCATCAAATCTCAGCATCTTCTAAGCATCACCAATCATCTTTTACACTCTGAGATACGTTTATTAAAATCCCTAGCCAAGTGATCACCCTATTTCTTTAAATAAGACCCACAAACCAAAATCCTCTACACGAAAGGCAGACCCGGAGATTGCAACCAATTACCTTGAATAACTTCCGCACAGTCCCTTTCACGCAATGATAGATTCTTAAATCCAAACTTCTAGATAAATTTCTTTGAATCATGGGAAAAGGATCCAAAAAAATTTGTAAGTGATCAAAAGTTGTTGCTTCCAATGTACAAACACAAACTCCCCTAAACTTGTTAACCCAGCTATCAGAGGCTAAAGCTCTGTCTAAATGCTCTTCCACCCAATTATCCTTTCCTCTGAATTTCTCCCAAGTAAAAGGATAACTTGAAAAACCCAAATCCTATAACCCACTATCAATAATTGTTGTTTACTTTTAGCATCTAAAGGGGAAGAGGTCTCTGCTCCTTCTTCTCAGAGTTTGTAAGAAGATCATTAAAATCCTTGATACATACCCAGGGAAGAGAAGACTTAGAAGAAAAATGATGAAGCAGCTGCCATGACTCTCTTCTACGATGAGTTTATAGAAAACCATAAAATCTTGTGATTCACCACACTCCTTTGTTAGCAATTTCAACTTTAACATCAATAAAATTAGAAGCAAAACGTAATAGAGAAACGTTGGTTGTTGCTTTCCAAAAGAAAGCTAAATCTCCACTATGGCCTTTTTATCAACAACAAAGAGCCCATCAAACCCAATCTTGTGCTTAATAAAATCCAAATTACTTCTACAACTAATAGTTTCCATAAGAAAAACAAAAGATGGCTTCTTAGACTTGACAAGGTCCACTAGAACTTGAACTGTCTATGGGTTAGCTAGCCCACGATAGTTCCAACTTAATACACTCATTAGCCTTGGTGTGCCTGAACACCAAAGCCCGCCACTAATTTATTTTTTGAAACCCCATCAAATTGGGTTAAGCCCGAAGTCTCCTTACCTTCTAGCCCATCAAACCTTCTTCTCTTGGTATTTAAAATCACCAGCCCATTACGTGCCTTTTCATTAGCTACATAAAATGCAAGACCACTACTACTGCCATCAATCACGTTCTTTCCTTTCTCATACCCTTTCATGTCATATGCTAAACCTTCATTATCCATTCTTACAATCTCTCCCATGCCCCCATTATCTTCGGCATGATTTCCCATATTCAAGTTTGGAAACAGCGTACAATCAATGGCCATGTCCTCATAAGAATTTGGCTTAACACATGTTGTCCTTTCCTACTTCACCGAATGAGCAGTGTGCAACCATTGAGCACCGACATTGTATTAATTTTTGCCCACCGAAGCTTGCATCTAAGGGCCATAAAGCTTGACAATTTGATCTTTAGGATAATCATATGTCTTCTCACAAGCAGTGTTAATATGACCAAGCTTGCCACAAATATGACAAAAGTATTTTAGCCTTTCATACTAAAATTCAATCCATATCCAGTCACCACCAGATTTCTTTATTTTCATCCTTCGATTGAGAGGAAGATGAACATCCATCATAACTCTAATCCACATACAATTCCTCCACATCCCTGTGAAATTGTTACCGTCTGATGCCATAAAGTGTCCAACATAGTTACCAACATTCATCAGGACTTTTTTCGATTGCAATCCAACATGTAAGTTATGGATTTGAACCCAAAAAGAAGTATGGAACAGTTGAGCCATTAGAGGTTGTTCATCTACACCCAACCTCTTAACCAGAAGAATGTGATTATCAAAAAGCCACGGTCCCAATTCCTCAACTCTATCAATGTCAAATTCGTGAAAGAATTAAAAAAGATAAAGATTAGGTTTCAACTCACGAATGCATAGTCGTTTCCCTAGCGGCTAAAGAGAAGCCATTTTATCTTTCATTGCTAAAAAATTGACAGGTTTATCTATCAAGAAGCACCCCACTAAGCACCATCATAAGTTATCTTGAATATCTTACTCTGCCACATCCTCACTCTCAACAACCATTCCCCCCATCTCTTTATCGACAATGGCCAAGTTTGCATAACGATCAATAAAACCATCCACATCAATATCACTAGTGTTCTCCATTGTAGAGATAGAACGAATAATCAAGAAATGAAAGAAATATGATTACTTGTAGGAGGACAAGACAATAAGCGCGGGAAAGTGATGTTGAATTAATGTATTTACTCATTATTTTTTCTTTGAATATATACACTCCACTCTAGAGAACAAGTCAATTTAATTCATTATATTATGTACAATTCTTGTATCCAATTGTAATCTAAGATATATAAATCAACTAAGATCATCTACAAAGATAATAGTTATATGAAAAATATATTTCATTCATTATTAAAATTAGCATTTCATTGAAACATTACATCGAATCATGCATAGCATTTGCACAAAGTTACATACAACTACATTAACATACAACAACTCTTCTTAACTACTAGCTAATTGTTAATAATTTCATGGCAAATAAAGATTTCAATGAAATTTATTCAAGTCAGCCATGCAAATATACCAAAAATCTAAGAACAAATACATTATAAACAATCTAAATAAACACTTTTTTAGCCAAGCACATGGACCCAATTCCAAAAGCAATTGACAGTATTCTCTAACTTCCATTTGCAATAATTGAATTGGTTCATTTGAACTTGCCAATTCTTTTTCCAATCTTTCAGTAATTTGTTTATATCTTATTAATTCAAGAGCAAGTTTAACCTCTCGTACCTTACATTCTGCAATTTCATCTTCTCATGACTCAACTTTATCCAGCAAATGAGGAATCACTTTATCCCTAGTTGAAGAAGTTGGTGGATCGATCCATTCAAAGAAATCGTAGTTTTGGGACGTATCATATTTGGAACACCTCTGAAAATGCCTTCCTTTATTTTTCAGCATTTTTTATGTTCTCATTCCATGAGGAATTCCACAAAGCATATGTATTCAGTTGATGACTATTGTTTTGCGATGATTATGAATTCATTTTGAAAGAGGGAATCATGATGTTTAGGGATTGTTAGGTTAAAATGGGAGCACACTAATATTAGGGATTCGACTACTATTAAGGATTAATAGTACACATCTTTCATCATCGAGTTAAGAAATTTTCATTCTTTAATTTCAGAGAGAAGGAAGCTGGGAGTGAATCGAGGGTTGGATAGATTTAGAAAGTTAGGAATCTAAAACATAAAAAAGGGTTTGTAATCCCCCTCATAAAAAACGACGTCATTACTTTTTTTTATTTGTATAAGTAGTATATGTCAGTTACTATGCAGCTACCATGTCACCTTCTCAAACAGCGTTACAAGCTTTAGTAGTTATTTACTAAAGAAAAATTCTATAGGGTATTGTACTATTACTGAAAATACCAAAGAAATCAATTTTTCAAAATTCAAAAACCACACCCAACATTAAAAGGAGTTCTTAGAATTGCACTCTCTCTTCTTTTCCTTCTTCTTCTTCCTTTGCACATCTCCGTCTCCTCCTTCAGATCTAGTTTTGAGGGGGGTGTTTAGCCATTTTTGGTCAAAAAACTCCCTCTCCACCCCTTTTATCTCGTTTATTTCTATAGATCTGAAGTTTTCTTGAGATTAATTATAGTTTTTCTTTTTTCTTTTTTCTTTTTTGTTGTTTCTATAGATCTAGATCTAGATCTATTTTGTGTCGTACTACAGAGGTCAGGCGTTTGGGGCTGTAGGGATCTTCGTTGTGGGGGGTCTACCGCTGTTGGGTGGTGTTTACTCCAGGCTACCACTTTGTCGATCGTAGTCATCTGCCTGCTGATGTATGCTTGTCTTCTGCCTTTCTTGGGTTGCGCCTCTATAGTTATTTTCTTTTGTTTCTACTATTTATTTATTTTTTGTTTTTTTATTTTTTGTTGTGTTTTTATTATTTTGTATGTTATTTTTCAGCGTATGTGGTTTGTTTGTTTGGTTTTTTATTTTTGTCCTTAGAATAAATGGTTCTCTCATTAAGGAAATAGAAGAGAATTTAGCTTTGACTATCAACCAGACGGGCTCGATTAAAGACAACAAAGAAGTCGATTTATGATTGTGTACCACCGAGCGGAGCAGGCAGAATGGGACACAATTTATAATAGCTCTGTCAACACGTTTTGGTGATTTCCAAAAAAAATCTTCTCTTTTTAAGGATTATCTATCTTCTGCTTTTTATAAAGTAAAGTTATATATAAGCTTAACTTTCAATGCTTATTGTATCCTTACTCTCTATTAATGAAAGTTTTTTATTATTATAAAAAAAAATTCAAAAACCACAAGATAGAAAAAAGTGATTTTTCCTTCCTTATTTGTAATTTTATATTTGTATTTGCTATATATAAAAATATAAATTTTATATTTAATGTAAATTATTAATAAATTAATATATAAATTTGTAAATGAGTCAACTAAAAAATGTAATCAATTATTTTTTAATGGTTTGAACTCATTTTATAAATTAAATGAGTTTTAATAAATATTTTTAAAAAATTTAAAAATTAAATTTCAATGAGCTATTTACTACTCCCTTCGTTTCTTTTTAATTGTCATTTTAGATTGAATTTTTTGTTCCAATTTATTTAACGTTTTCAATTATCAATGCATTTTAAATATATTTTTTCCTATCATACCCTTATTTATACATACATTGCTTTTGGGAATATATAAAACTAATAATTGATTAAGATAATTATTATAAAGGTGGTATAATATTTTACACATATATTAATTATATTTCTTAATCTGTGTGCATAATTTTTAAACGATAATTAAAAAGGATAAGAGATAATAATTTATTAATATGGGAATTTAATATCCATAATATCATGTCCTTAGTGTGTAAAGGGATAATAATAAATGTCAAGAAGTAATTAATCAAAAAAACAAACCTATCATTATAGGCTTATAGCAAATGTCTCTTTGCATGGGATTGGATAAAAAGGGGTCCCTAACACCATCACAGAATCTGTTGCATTCACACCACTAACAGCAGCTCTTACATAGCTTAAATCAATGTACGATTTAATCTCATCTTCTTATTATATTGGCATAATACATCTATGGTCCATTATTTTTTATATTTTATTAATTAGATACCTTAATTTATAATTTTATTATTTTAACATTTGAACTAGCCTCAAATACAATTTTAAAACTCTTGTCGGCATACATAGTATGGAATAGCAAATCAAATAGAGATATCAAACTGACAAAAAATAACAAGTATAGGGGATAGTAGATACATTATATCATCAAATTGATACAAATTAGTACATTTTAAATAAATTTAAGTGTTAAAATACCAAAATTTTAAATTAAAATGTCAAATTAATAAATTATATCAAGTATAAAGAAGTGCTTCTAATGTAAATATCTTAGCTCCACGTGTACTTCTTTTCTTAAATTGGAACGCCACAAGCATAACAAGACTATAATAAGATTCCTTTTTTTTTTTGGTTGCAACAACTCGGCCTTACAGGTTACACCTCAAAATACTAACAAATTAATCGGTCAAATGATTTTGTCATAATAAAATTTAAAAATGAAATAAAATAATTTTTCGACCTGGTTTTGTTGATAATTATCAACACCTTGTTGCAATTCTTGAAATAATTTTATTTTTAATTATTATAAGGAAGCATAACATCCATTGCTTTGTGCTTCAATAAAATGTTCACGAACCTTTGTTGTAAGTATAAAACCATTTTGAATTTTTTTGCAATTATTTATAAAAATATTTTTGTAATTATAAAACAATAAAATTATAATTTTTTAATTTTTTTGTAATTGTAAAACAACAAAATAAATTTTAATAACTACAAGAAGATGATGCATTAATGGTTTTAGTAATGACAATCAAACAAAGGTTTCTTCTAATGTATCAAAAAGAAAAATAAAACCGTCAGCCCGCCTAGGGAGAGATGGCCATCTCTCTACGGGCCGGCACCCATGAAAAGGGGAGATTTGATACCCCACCCCTTCTTATTACAAGTAACTGAAAAATAAAATAAAATAAAATAAAACCATTTCAATGATGATTACAACAGGATGACAGTGATATCAATAAATTAAAAAAACTTTTATATATGTTTCTTTTTGATATGGCTTTTTTTTTTTCTTTTTTGAATGTTACATTTTTTGTGTGGAAAACCATAAAAAAAATTGTCATGGAAACTTGCAGTATAAGCAATAATACTTATACGTTGTATATCAAGTAATTAATTATTTAATGAGAATTAATTTATTAATTTATTATTTTAATTAATTTTCTGAATCAAAAGTTCTGTCAAGAAGTTAACATAAATGACTGATATTTTTTATAATATTAAAAAATTATAAATTTAATTTTTTTTGAAGGATTATAAATTTAGTTTTTGGTCGTCACAAAGTGGTAGAATTTCTCGCTTCCAAGCTTCAAAAAAATTCCATTATGAAAAATATAAAAAATAATTGCTTTTGCTTTTTTTTTTTTATATATCAAGAAGTACGAGCAACATATTTTTTTTATCGAAAAAATAAAATTTCATTTCATCACTATAAAATATACAAGAGAATTCAATTAATACACTAAAAATACTCTCTTTTTCATAAAGAGAACAACTATACTAAAATAAATATAAATAAGTATATAGTACAAAAATTTTCTCTTGTGAAAAGAAGAAAAAACTTTTATTGCCATCTTCATCTCAGAGTTACTGAAAGAGCCAAATCTTATCATAATATAACTATATTTTTCAGATCTTCACCTTAGCAACATCTTAATTTACCATTTGACTGCTTCAATGAAAGGATTAAAATGTAAAAAAAAAAAAATTCCACACAAAAATACAAACATAAAATTATGAAAATATTCATAAAGATTTGAATTTTATACTCAAATCCACCATAAATATGTATTACATGTCTAAAAAAAAAATTAGTGATTTTTGGCCCAAAAAAATGACCATTAATCACCTACAAAATACTAAAATGAGAAACAGAAACAGTAGCACCGGGGTGGAGAAAGAAGAAGGAGAAGAAAGAGTCAAAATTGACTGTTTTTGAAGAACAAGCACCATATGATTATAGAGTTTTATTATTTTGATATAATAGTATGAATTTATTATTAAAATCAAGAGTACTTTACTCATCCCACAAGCTGAGGATCCACAAGTTGAGTGTCTCCATAGATGATAATATTATGAGTAAGATTTTGCAATTTGTCTGTGATTATAGAACTTAAAATTAATGTTCAAAGATTCCGTTTCCATGAAAATGTATTTGCTTCTATAATATAATAATAATAATAATAGTAGTAGTAGGAGTAGTATTACATTAAAATCAACTATTAAAAAGTAGGTAACGTCTGAAATTTGAATGGTGATGTATACAATCGCGTTAAATTGATTATTGAAAAACTATTGTTACTCTTATAATGCTGCCTAAATTAAATTAAATTAGTTAGAATTTAGTAAACTTTCACTTTAAATATTAAATATTGATAGTTTAAATCAAATAATAATAATAATTCTGATGTGCATATATTCATTATATTCCATTATCTCTAGAGGTAGCATGATTAACAAACATGAACGTATTCTTTGATTAAATTTTTTTTTCCTCCACAGACTTAAATATTAGATGATGCATGACGATAATTTTTTTCAAAAACTTTATAAATGTTAAGTAAACGGCTTATTTATAATTTATTCTAATTGAAAATCAAATCTTTAGATAATATAAATATATATTTAAAATTAATTATTGGTTAAATATGATTTTTCGTTTTACAATTTTAAGAGCATATTCTTTTATACTGACATGATCATCTAAAATATTAATAATATAAATCAAATTTTGATGCATATGAAAATAAAGACTTCTAGAAAAAAAAATTTTATCAAATTTTATCTTTAGTGAATTTGTAATTTTTTTTTTTTTGCATACGTAGATATGATGAAAAGTGGAACATTTTAAATGCAATTATCCTCTCTACCCCCTCTTTATCTTAATGATTATTTTGACAAATCTAAACTATAGTTAAAAATAACAACTAAATAATTAAAAAAAAAAGCTTACATTATTGAAATGATGATCTAATGTAAATGCTGTTAGATTCTGGGTTGATTAAAATAGATAGGCCAATGAGCTAGTTGATAACTTTAATAAACCAAATTATACATTCTTACATATCAGAATCCAATGGAAATCTTTTGAATATTGAATTTCACCCAATAAACCATAGAAAAATTCATATGATAAGATTAATAAATTAATTAAGATAAGCCATATCTATATATGTATTGGTGTGCTTCATCCCAGCATGCTGTATGACTGCATAACTACCTGAGAATATTGTGACTTCCTTAGTCCCTGCAGGAAGCAGAGTCTTATAAAATTTGCTTTGTGACCTTAGGGTCATAATAGGTGTTTACTTCCTCTACAATATATTTAACAAATTACTAAACATTCCTCTATAAAAATTTTCTTTTCCTTTTTTTTTTTATCTAATCTTCCCAATAACCGGGAGTCAACAAAATTCCAACGGTATATTTTGCTATTCAAATAGGATGGTATCATAAGAGGGTAAAACTATTATTGCATAAAATTTAAACCTGAAACCTTATTTAGGAGAATTCAAGATTTTTACCACTTGAATCAACAAATATTAATAAATTATTTTCGATATATATCATTATATAGTAAATAAATAATTAAATAGTTCGTCAAAATTTTGCAATATATTTATAATTTGTAAGAGTTTATTCTATTTCACATTAAAAATTATGAAGTTGTCACTTATTTTTTTTTAAAAAATATCAATGTGTTAGTTATCGGTTTTTCTTAATAAATTTCGAATTTATAAATTATATGCTCATATATAATTTTAATAAAGTTGTATATAATCCATTTGAATACTAAGGGGTCATCATTCTCTCACACTGTTGGATCAAGACAATAATTGGTCATCAACATTAATTAAATTACAATATTATGATTAATTCAATGATATAATTATCCGGTTTTGACACAATGATAATTTCTTATATATAAAATCATCTTTAAATCACACTAAATTTGACATGATGCAAAAAAAAAATATGTGATTGGATATTTGTTTCTTTTTATTTGCATCATTCATAAAACTCAAATATATGTAAGGTTGTGTACATTTTCCCGAAATAAAAAAAAAAGTTCCAAATAAACAATAATTATTGGAATATTTTCATATCATTAATTTCTATTTAGTTATGTAATTTGCACATTGCACGAATTAACTATTTATATTTATTTATAAAAATAAAATTTAATAAAAAATTTCAAGTGTACAAAACATATCTTCTATATACTACAATAAAAATAATTAAATATTTTATCATTTAAAACAATATAGGTATAAATAAAGACATAATATAAACGTATATCAATATTATTATTAAAAACAAACCTTATTTTACACATAAAAGAGCCACCAATATTTTTCCATTCTAAAACATATGTTGTTTCCTGTGGTAAGTATATCTATATATGCACACACCACTAGAGCAAGTATCAATTATATTATCTGTCCAACGAACGAACGCTTAGTCTGATAGCCAAAGTTATAGGCATGAACATTTACAAAATCTTAAGTTTGAGGCCTCATATCTTCAGTTGGTGTTTTCCCATTTTCGTATGTATAATTAAGAAAATTATATTATCTACATTTTCAACATAATTTTTAACTTAGATGATTTTTCATGCCTTTCATAACTTATATCATAAACTACAAATGTTTTCACCAACAATTATTAGAATCAATTGTTATACAGTTGTCTCACTTAAGTCCATCTAATTTGAATTTTAGCATATACAATTGTATTAAATTAGTTAATAAAAATTTTTTACAGTCTTTATAGTTTTATTAGAGTTGAACTAAATTAGTTAAAATCGAACAACTCTAAATTTAATAATTTAGACTTAAAAAAACTACAAATGCTTTCATCGTTAGCTGATTGGTGGTACCTTGATTACATCACAATTTTAATAACAAAAAAATAATTAACATGTATCACAATTATATTATGATGGGTCAAAACATACCATTTGTTCATAATAATATTACATTTCATGGCGAACTATGACAGATAATGACCAAAGGTTTTGGTTTTTGATTCACAGAAATTCATTGACATGTAAGTAGCTTCAATTCTCTTGAATTCAATACAAACTTCGACTTTTTTTTTTAGGGAAAATACAAACTCCTACTGACTAAAGAGTGAAAAAAAATTAGTTTGAAAAATTCATCAATTTTTAGAATTTTTTTAAAAGTTATAATTTTTAATAATTTTACACATAAATCTTTAAGATTGAACATTAGTTAATTAAATAAAATACTTAATAAAATTTTGACAAAATATTTTTAAAGCTCAGAATATATAAATAAATAGATAAATTTTTTTTTTGGAACTAATAGATAAATGGATAGACAGATAAATAAAAACAAATGATCAAATTTTTTTGCATGCTTGTCTTTGTACAACCCCAATAACATAAGAAATTGACCAAGTCATTGAACAAAAATTGTGGCTGCAAGTGATCCATCTTTTTCCTGTATGTACATTAACCATTCCAATTCACATGAATGAGACATCAGCTACTCTACTACATAAAGCAATCTCATGATTCCATTGAGGTCCCTCGTAAAAGTAAAAAGTAAAAAGTAATGCTACTTTTCTCCACCTTTTTTTTTTCCTAAATCAAAAAATTCCTTTAACAAATTATAATGTAAGCATTTATTTAATTCCTCTCAAATTAAAAAGATTACGATAGTTAAAATTAATGTTGACATACATCAACACCCTATCTAATATATTATGCACTCTACATAATTTTTTTTTATTAACAGAGAGATTATATGATCTAAATATTGATAAACTATATAATAGAAAATAGTTCTCCTTAATTGCATTGGTTAATAGGGGGATTATATGGTCTAAGTATTGATGAACTGCACAATAAAGAATAATTCTCTATAACTGCACAATAAGTGACAATCTTCATCTTTTAAATTGACAATAACAAAATTTAAATTTTATACTTTAAAATACTCTTAAAAAGAAACTATTACTTAACTATCCTTTACTGGTTAACATTTTTTTAAAAAATTATACAAAGATATTTAAAAGAAAAAGCGCAAACTCAATCAGTAGTTACTCACTATGCCTATATGAGATTTAGCGATTAGGCTAAGATTTTCTATACCGTACAATAAATTCTCAAGCCAATACATTTAAGTGCTAATTATATCCTAACCTTCAAGTTGAAAGTTGTGAAAGTAAATTTATAAAGTTTTAATTAAAATATTTATTTAAATCTTTTTACACAACTTATCTTTTTTATGGCAAGAATTAGAAAAAAAAAAGTTTATAGCAGTATAATTTGGCAATGCGGTGAAGCTACTTTTGCAAGTTGTTTTCTTAATGATTTTGAGAATAGAAACATAATAAATTATATTTAATTTAAAAATTGGTAAAAATGAATACTATAAATAAAAATTTCAAATTTATTTTTTGGAACAATAAAAAATTTCAAATTTCCAACTGAATTTATATATAAAGACCGTTTAAATTTTTTGATATAATAATTTGGGTATATATGCTAATTATAAGAGTTTCCACTAATTGTAATTGAATTAGGTGAATTCTATTAAGAAAGTAAAATTCTGTTAGTTTCTTTATCTCTACACGTAGATTTGGAATTCGAAATCTTATTTAAAAAATTTCAAATTCTTCATCACTTGAGCCAATAACAATAGTTTTGATTGATGTAGTGAAAATGAAGTGTAAGAGCTATGGATGAAACTGATAATTCAAACACGCACAGAGGAAACAACTTCATTGAATGGGTAAGTAGCATATGAATAAATTAAACTCTTTAAACTAGTTCCCATTTAACCTTATCTCCATAGCCAACATGATGACCAGTATTATTCCCTCAACAAGGGAAAAAAAAAATTCATTATCAAATGTTGTAATGCAAGGACCCACATCATGATCATATGCATGTACAGTGGCAAAAACCTGCATAATGATCTAGAAATGGATGGCTGAGATAAATCAGAAACACACATAACCAAAAAAAAATTGTACATTGATGAATATACAATTAAAATGATTGCTGTGTTAGATAACTCCAAGGTCAAATTTAATGTCAACATCAGTGTTACTTACATAAGACTATGAAATTATATATATATATTTACATCTGATGCAATTTATAGGTATATTTTTTTTTAAATAATGCAATTTATAGATATTTAAATCATTATTGAAGTAAACAATAGGCTTTGCAATTTTATTTTAATTGTTCTTAAGAGACTGCTATTGGATCAAACTCATGCTCTTTCTTGATGTAAGTGTGTGTGTATATATATATAGAAATTTAAAGAAAGCAAGGTAGTTTTGAGCTATATATATATATAAAGGAAGAAGAATCAAGAATCTTAAAGAGAGATGAAGAGAAGAAGAGAAATGGAGAAAGGGTCAGAGATTAAATCTGCCATTGAAGAGCTTTCTTTGCTGATACAACTGAAAAATAGCAGTAGTGATCATAAGCATCAGGATGCTTCTTCAGCTTATATACATACAAGGCCTTTTTTATATGTTTGCAATTTGGTCATTCAAGTTCTTGGTCAGTTTCTTCTTCCCTCCTTGCTTCGTCTTCTTTCTTCTTTCTTTTTTTTTTACATATGGATCTATCTCCATGTGAATGTTCAGTTAGAACATCAACTTGACTCTCTTGATTTTTTTTTTTTGTCTGAAGATAAAATTGGCCCAACAATGGCAGTTTTGAGACAAGATATCGACCAGAATGTTCAGGTAAGAAGGTGAAAAAAATCCCAAGTTTCTTGAATTCTTGCTTTTTTTTCTTTTCCCCACTTATCATCATAATCTTGACTTTCTACTTTGGTTGTTAGTCTTCATTGTTTAATCAGACTATGGTCTTTTTTTTTTTTGTCATTGTCTGCAATCTGTCATTTTCTTTGCTAACAGTTGAGCATTGGCCTTTTTCTTTTAGTTCCTGTTCTTAATTTTCTTCTCCTTTTTGTCTTGTCCACAGAGATTAGAGATGCAATGTGATTCTGACCCATCTTTATATTCAAATTTGGTTGAGATTTTGAAGAAAGAGTCTGATGAAGGCAATGCAAAAAAGGGGGCAAGTTGTAGTAAAGCTTTTGTTTGGCTTGCCAGGTTAATAGTATATTAGAACATGGCTTCAACTTAGTTTAGTTTAGCATGTTACTAATATTAATTTTTAATTTAGTAGTTAAGTAGTGGATGAACTCAAATTATTATCTCTGACCCTTTGGCTAATGTAGTGTCTGGCATATTGGAATCATAACAAAAAATTATAATTATCTACTTATGTGCTTGTACTTTTTTAATTATTGGGTTTTGTATTGTTAGGCTGTTTCTGCAAATTATTATCAATTTTACACCATTAAACTAAATAGTACAATCAGCCATGGAAAGGGCCATCTTGCATAAAAACAAGACTTTGAACAAGGCATTGTTCATGAACTTTATCCGAGATTTTTTGTCTGTTATTTTGGAAATTGCAGTATCAGCTCAATGCTAATCTAAGTGGAAAAAACAACAGAAAATACAAAAAATGTGACTTGTTTTGCTTGCAGATCCCTGGATTTTACTGCTGCTTTGTTGCAAAAATTAGTGATGGATCCTGGTCAGGAAATGGAGAAAGCTGTTGAAGAGTGTTACAATATCACTTTGAAGCCATGGCATGGATGGATTTCATCTGCTGCTTTTAAAGTAATTATACTTCTGGAAATCTTTTCCTCCGTTAGTGTTAAAATTAGGAGCAATAATGTTAAAACTACAAAAGCTTGTCATGCTGCGAAGCATAAAAGTTTTGAAATAGCATCAGAAATGAGCTTAAATCTTCAACTAACAGATAGAATTTGCAGGTGGCTCTTAAATTAATTCCTGACGCCAAAACCTTCATTGATCTCCTCAAGCCGAAAGATGAGGTCATTGACAAACTTACAGAGGATACAGAAACATTCCTTTCACTACTTATGCCTATTCTAAAGGAGATCCATTCTATTCTGGTGAGTTCAAGTTCATATCTGAACATTACATGATCACTATCTTTCAGTTTCTTGATTAATAGTTCAGGTATTTAATTTTGCAGACATTTTACAGTTTGGATAAGCTGAAGTCTACCTGAGGATATGAGATTACACACAACGAAAAGTAGAACACAATCAATACATGTACTCAAGTCCCTTTTTTTTTCTTATACTTACATCAAGTGATCTTTAACTTTATTTTCTTTTTGTGTAAATATGAATTTTGTGAATAGAGATGTATGTGCTATATGTAAAATTTGTTACAGCACATACTAATTTTCTTTTTATCCAAACATCCTTACATGTATACAAAAATCTGTTAGCCACAACTTCTGCTGTGAATAAAAACCTTTACAATTTACAGGAATGCATTCATTTTGAAGATACGAGTTGTTGTCTCCAGGGTTGTGAGATTATGAGTTTGAATCCTGATCCCAATTGACCAAGAAAAAAACATGACATGGTTCAAAGTCGGCCATAAAAATTATTGAACTTCCTGAAAATATTACTTGGGAAATACAATTGAATTTATGAAAGTGAAGACAGTTGAAATATTATACTCCAAAACACCTGTTAGCAGCAAGAGTCTCTCATCTGTTGATTTTACTTGTGCTGTTTCTTTCATTTTCTCATGGAATTGAAGTCAGCAAGACATTCAAGGAGATGCTGAAGTTCCATGAATCTTTCCAAAGATGCCATTTGGATCTAAGCCTAAATTTATGCTTGAATCATGAAGCGCAATGAGTGCTGCAACTAGACCTGCATTGCTAGCTATGCTTGGCTCAGTAAACTTTGGTTTGTCTCTTTCGTCGAAGAAATTTTCAGATTGATCTGGTCCTCCAACCATGGCTCCATAAAGAATATTTGGGTTCTGATCTATAGTCTGAAACCATCCTTCACCTTCTTGACAACTGTAGTGTCGATCATCCCAACGGATTGATGCAGCTCTGTGATGAACATGGGTTGGATATCGGTTTCCAAAGCCAACCATGTAGCTCATCTTCCCAGGATTATCTCCTAGAATGTAATTTACCTGAAAATATAATGAAGATTGAAAAAAAAATAAAGGACAATTAAACCCATCATAATGCCAGAACCTGTAATATTCAACATTCTGTTGTTTTATGCTTACCTGAGACCTGGCAAAATTTCGCAACATTTCAAGGGAAAAATCATCACTAATGCATCTTATTCCTGATCTAAGTTGAATTCCAAGGTAGTCACTATATAGCTTACTGAGGAAAGAAGCTGTCGCAGCAAACTGGATCGGTCCATAAGGATCAGGACTTAAGAGTATTAATCCACCTATTTCAGGAAATGATAATGATATGATGTTAAAAAAGGATGGAAAGAAAGGATGGCCAATGAAATTGTGTTTATTCATGTAATTCACCTTGCGTCCTTTTAAATGCTTCCTGAGAAAGATAAGAACAGATGAGTAAATTGGTTCCATTTGATGAAGATCCTAATCCATACTCAAAAGGAAAACCCATGTCGCGAAAGTACAGTAGTCTTGTTAGCAGAATCTGCAAGTTTCTTGAAAGTTACTGATAGTCCCCATACACATTAATTAAGTTTTTTCCTGAACCTGGCGGAAGTGTTTGTTGAAAATTACCCGATTAGCAGACAGCTTGTTGTTCCAATAGAAAATTCCTTTTTCTGATATTGCTTCCTCTTCCTCTGCTGCTTTAAAATTATCGGTCGCATATTGAAGATAAGAATTATCTCCAGTAGCAAAGAACAACCAAGTTCCTCCCCAGACAAGTTCATCTTTGTAGCCAGATGAGTTATAGAACATTCTTGCCTGTCCTCCACAAGTTTCAACACTAGTGTAAGTTCCTTGTTTATGATCTGTGTCATTTTTAGTTGCAACCTTAAACAACATCTCCGCTGCTTCGATTAATCGTCCTGAGTAAGCATTATCTTCTTTGAATACTATTGATGCTGCTGAAAATGCCGCCACGATTTCTCCTGCCAAATCAGAAGCTGCGCCATCACAAGCTGAAACAGGCCTTTTATAGCTCATGTCTTCAGGTCTTTGCCAGCAACTAATATCATTATCACCTCCAGTTCCATCACCAGCACTTCCAACCTAAAATTTCAACGGACAATGATTCATAAGTCATAAACTTCTATTCAGTACTAATTATATGGATCATGGTACTTGGTTATAAGAATTCTCGCCTGAGAATATATTGTAATGGGATCCGAAGTTGAATTTGTTGAAACGAAAACTTCAAGCAAATAATCACTGCCCCACCTGATAATGTCTTTGACATGATCAAGTTCACCTATATCAGCATATTTCTGATGATATTCAATTACAGTCCAACTCAAGAGGGTAACCGTGTAAGCTGTAGGGAAACTGAATTTTATATTGTTGCCAGAATCATAAAAACCACCCACAAGGCCACCTGGCACAGAATCCCCATCTTGCAATCCTGAATTTCCTCTGAATTTTACAGGACTGTTGATCGGATAATTCCCAGCTGCAGAAAGAACATTTTCAATGAATTACAGAAAAATTACGCGCAAGAAACAATCTTTTTTGCTCAAGTAAAAAATCAAACAAAAGCATTACACTTCTGCGCATCGAAGAACATGATAGCTTGACTCAATGCAAGCGTGAGATTCTTTGAATTCCCATGATGCTTATTCTTGTGAGGCAAGAAATGCACAAGCAGGACAATTGCAATTATGAGTAGAGCTATGGCTACTGATATGTAAAGAAAACGCTTGAAATGCTGTCTATCAGCAATAACAAGCTCATATTCGAAAGATTTAGAGTACTGAGAGGGGATTGATTCATAGCTAGTGTTGGTCTTTGGCACAAGATTAAAGTCGAGTGCTATCGCATTCCATTGGCTAGATGAAGGAAGAAGCCTGCCTGCCTCAGAAATTGAGTGAACATACTTTACAGGATTGTGTTCTACACCTGAACTTGAACTTGACATGGAAAATAGCTGAAGTGCAGCAGCAGCCTGATGAAAAGAAATTGAGTGTGCTTACAATTAAAAACTGTGGAGCTATATTGATTACTGTATAATAAGCAGAAGAGAAATGGTAAATAGATTCCAAGGAATTAAATGCTGTAGATAGACTAGAAATGCAGTTGGAAGGATAAGAAACATCGACAGGAAATAGCTTAAACGACAATTACAATGCGTTTTTGTTTTTGTCTGAAAAGCCATCATAGTTTAATTGGGATAAGGTTCATTTTTGCCCCCCATGTTTACCCCAAAGTTCATATAAGTCCCAATTTTTTTTTGGCTCAAATAAGTTAGGATTTCATTAAAACCATGTTTTTATGCCCCTCTAAACAGACGGATTTCAACTCTGTTACTTTAACTGATGACATGGCAAATTTTCAAGATAAATTAATATATATGTTGACCTAATTAGATTATTAAAATTAAGAAAATCCAATTTCTTCTTTAATTGCACCCTTTCTGTATCCACCCATTGTCAATTGACAAATAAACAAAACTCCCTTTCATTTTCATCAAGACAAACTCATAGGTCACCAGCCTCGTACCTTCATCACCCACAAGATCTCCTTGCCGCCTAGTCTACTTCGTACAGAGCCCATCGTGGGACAATTGGAGAAGATAACAATGTCGTATCATTCAACGCTGGTGCTTAGCCCCATGGATTCTTCGCCATATTCACACTCTTCCATTGGGCGTCACTAGCGCAAATCATCTTCCAAAGATTGGGCAATGCAATATGTGATGCAATTGTTGTTGTTATTTTCTTGCCTTTGTTCTTGGTTTCTTCATTCTTTGTTTAATGTGATCGGGCAATGCAATCTGTGATGCAATTGTTGCTTGTGGAAAATTTGGGTATTTATGTGGTACAGCTTGCACTGGAGGTTGTTGTTGTGGAGATAAAGATGGTGGTTGGACTGTTGGGATGGTATTGGTTAATGGAAAGAAAGGTTGGTGGAGGAGGTGACAATGGTGGTAGGCAGCAATGGTGGAGCCATGGCAAAGGAAAGTAAAGACAGAAGGAGAAGCACTACCACCAGAGTCATTAGTGAGTTTATTCCATGGTGAACTCGATCCCTTCACGGGATAAAATCAAATGCATGGTTAAAGACATTAGATGTTCAGATGATTTGTTGAAAATCCCTATCCAAGTGTTGATACTCTGCCCCCTTTTCCAAAAGTCAGTGATTGAAGTTTACAAGATAATGGCACCTTTAGAGTTAAAGCTAATTATAGAGAAGACAATGTCAAGTTCAAATGACT